>JAYJMB010000683.1:0-17682 GCA_036873735.1 Pouteria campechiana | reverse complement strand
AAGGTAAGTGCTTAATCTAATTTAAATGGTGATGATGTTTATGAAAGAATATTATGCAAAAGTTGATTTATTTTCAATGAATTTCAAACCTTAATTCAAGGGGGTTTGCTGAAAATTTTAATAGGGAATTAAGGCTTCATTAGAGGGTGGAAATTGAAGTATAAGGGCTATGCAAATTGCTTAGCTAATTAAAGTAAATAAGTAGTTGTTTTAAGTTATTTTAAGTTCAATTTGATTTCTTTGAATGATTACAACTTGGGTACTTGTAATCTAAAATTTTTGTATATGAGTTACATGATTTTAAACATGCATTATTTGCCCCATGTAACTATAATTAGTTTATTGTATTAGCATGAATTAAATTGCATTGAAAAGAATAGAATTTGGATGAACAGTGCACTAATCGAATGCCTTACCTAGTACCCCTCTTGAGGTTGATTAAAACCCAATTTAGTAATGTTATGTTGCAAAAATAAAAATATATAATTAAAATAGATATAACTAAATACTATCAGATCAAATTTCATGAACACATACCACTGTTTGACCCCTCAAAAAAATATGAACATCAAATACCCTGAAAATGAGATGCTGATAGCGTCCCACCCTTTTGAAATTTTGTTTTATTTTTAATCTTCTCATTTTGAATTAATTTAAGCTAAATTTTTTATAAACAAATTCTATTATATTATGTGGAATTGACATAAACTTTTGAGAGGCAAAAGAGATGTATAATTTCGTCTAACATTTTTTCTTTATATATTCATATTTTAATTTTAAATTGATCAATTTACATTATTTTGACCTGAAATTTGGATTTTGAGTGCTAGGATGGACTTGATGCGCTGAAGAATGAAAGGGTAGTGTTCTGGTATGTGTGCCTCTCAAGGAGGAGTGTGTGGATGATTGTGGAGCAATATACTGGTATAAGTGGTAATCATGGATTGGCAGATAAAAAAAAGGGCACTATGATGTATCGGTATTCAAGCCAATATTGACCGATTAACTATGTATATGATATCATTATGAGTATGTGTATGACATAATTAATGAGATATTAATATTAAAATCTTAATGAACCTGGCCACTGACTAACTATGACATATTGCATATGGCATGACATGTTTTGCCTGTTTGCATCATTGTTTACTACTCTATTTGCCATTGTTTATTACATTATTTATAGTCATGTTTTTTCACTTACCTGCTTACTGAGTTTTGCCTAGACTCACCATTTTATTTAAATTTTTAGCTGACAGGTCAGAGGAAGGAGTCCAACAAGGTGTTGGGTCTTGTGAAGGGGCTAGGCCATGACACCAGTAGAGGCTTTACTCCTTTTCATGATGTATGATGATGTATATTATTAGATGGATTTTGGATGTATATTAGACATGTATCATTACTTAGTTTTATAGCATGTCATTTTATGGCGTGGGTGTATATAATTTGATAGCTAGGGTACAGTGTACCCCAATCTTGGTCTATGGGTGTTGTGGTGATGTGTGTTTTGGAGGCGGCAGTTATATAATTTGTGTAGAAAATGGTAGGGCCTGGAGGTGGCCATATTATATTTGCATATTTGAGAGTATTTGTTATATAATTATTGTGGCTTAGCATGTTGTATATAGGATAACGGTGGTAAATCAGGGGAGACTCTGCCGAAATTTCATCTAAATTTACCACTAGTAATGTTCCAGGTTGGAGGGGCATTATAGTTTGTCTATCAGTCAGTTTGATTTCATCTATGCCATTCAAAGTTTGTCTGCTACTTGAAACAGACAAATCACTCTATTCGAAATTCAACTGAAAGACAAACCTATGGAAGAATTCATCTACCACTTATGGTAAATAAATGCAGACAGAGAGAGGCCATGACTTGTTAGAGGAAAATTTGATTTATGTGAGTAGCATTCAAATGGCATTTGCAGTTGAGCTATCATTGTGTAGACTTATATCAGCCACCATTTTTGGTAATAAGTGGCACTACAGGTTTTTCAAAGTTTTCACCTTTTAACAGAGCTCATCCTCATCTCTGAATGGTGATGCAGCAACTCAAGACAAATTAGAAGGGCTTGGACTTCAATGGTAGAAAATTCAAATGATCTCATTCATTCACTGTTGCTCTCATTTTTGCATTCAATGGAACCCATCTTCTCCAACGGTCGAAAGTATGAAGAAATTATTTAGGGAAAAAAGGTGGGATGATTCAAAAATGGTGAAGGAAAACATATCAAGTGAGCTTAACTGCATGAAAATTCTTCCACCCATGGCCAAGAGATTAAACCTTCAGTTATCTATCCTTGAGCTTAAACCTTCGTACTCTTAATGGCCATTATCTTTACATTTTGTGAAGATCTTTCCATATTGATAGAGCTGTAAAAGATTTCATCTTCCCTTATGCTTCATTATAACACTATATAAAAGTGTGTAAGTTTTTTGGTTAATCTGAAAACCAAAGAGTTGTTGGTGAGCTTTGGAAAACCAAAAGGTTTGCTGGTGATCTTTGGAACTAGTGAATTTCCTGGTGAGCTCATGAAAACTAGAAGAGTGTTGGAAGCACTATGTTTACATCCCTTAGAGTTAGAATCTATAAGAGTGTTGGAAGCACTGTTTATGCCACATAGAGCTGGAATCTAGAAGAATGTTGGGAGCACTTTTGTATTTCCATTATATGGGATATAGTGAAACCCAAGGCACAATGAGCATGTGCTCTTGGAAGAGTGGATGTAGGGACAAGATTCTCGAATCACTATAAAAATTGTGTTGTGTGTGTATTTGTTTGCTTACTTGTTTTATCTTTCATGTATTTCATTATTTTTATTATCTATCTTAAAATGCTCCACCCATAATCACGAAAAGATGGAAATGTTTTGATAGAGTTTAAGCAATAAATTTTTACACACCCAATTCACCCCTCCCCTCTTGAATTAAACCATCTTACAAGAACCAACAAGAAATTCTTGCACTTTTTCATGATTAGCAAACCAAACAAATGTGATCTTAATGTAGCAATTTAATTAATGCAATTTCTTTTTAGCACAAAGTAGTATGCTCTAGAAATTCTAGACTGCTTAGAAAAATAACATGTATTTCATCCTCTTGAATAGATCATTTATGACCTAGATTGTTTGCTTCTTATGTGAAATTTTTTTTTTAAGTTTTAATGAATGAATCATTTAGATTTTATTAGTTTTCATCTATAAAGCATATCCTAGTTATAGATCAAGACAATCACGCTAGTTTAATCATAGTCAACATAGAAATTCTTTAAACTAGCATATTTATGAACCACTTTAGGAAGATGAAAGTTGATTTCTTTGAAGTCTTTAAATTTCAATATGCTAGATTAACTCATTTTTAGGAATCAAATATAAGTTTTTCAATTAAAAGAAACTTAATTATTCATTTTTGTATTTTCTCATGATTGCGCAGTGTTTTAAAGTTTCAAAAAAATTGCAGGCTTCTTTGACATATTTATCCTTAAAGTATGTTGGATACCTAAATCTGCATTGCTTTTTCATTCCTAATGGTTTCTAGAATTCTCTTCCTTGTTTTAATTTTGTAACATGAATTTATTTTCCTTAAGCTGTTCTAATCCAAGATAAACTCTAAAGTCTTACTCATTTACAAGTGAAGCTATATTTGAGATGAATGAATAAATGTACTAAATTTGGACAATAAAAGTAGAAGGGAATTTAGATTTGAGTTGTCATACCTTCACTTACCTTGCTTCCTTGACCTTTGCTTCTTGTGAATATTGACTTGTTCATCCAATGTCAAGGAACCATTTGTCTTTTGAAGGAACTTGGTATTTCATCTTTTCCTCATCTTCCTTCTTCATTTATTACTCCTTTCCAAGTGGGGATCAAATTTTCTTTTGAAGGAGGGATTACTCTTTTTCTTCTATTTTTCTTTCATTGTTGTCCTCCCTTTTCTTATTCTTCCTTCCTCAGGTTGTTTCTCCTTAACTTGAGAGGATTCTTTAACTGCTTCAGCCTTTTATTCTTTAGTTTGAGTTTGAGGCTCAATAATTTCTTCTTAAATCTCAATTTCTTCTTGAGATTGCTCCCTCTCAATTTGTGGTAGTTCTTTGATATGGAATTCTTCTACTTTCACAAATTGATCATGTCTCTTTTCTTCTTCTTCTTTATGAGTTTTTTCTTCCATTTCTTGATTTCCTACACTCAAGTTATTCTCAATAGCAACATTAGTATCATTTGAGTGTGAATCTATTTTCCCTTCAGAAATTGCCTTTTCCCTATCCAATATATCTCTTGCATTTCTACTGGTTAAGACATGTTTGTGGTTGGCGGGGTAGAGAGCATGTAGCAGGGCATTTTTAGTGTTGATATTTAGTTGCATAGCTCTCTCATCGTCCTCATTTAAATAAAAAAAACCTTCCACATTTCAAGGTCATTAGCCATGAGGCTTACTTATATCCTCTTTTTTCCATTGAGAAAAACTCATTACATAAAAGTTCTGAAGTTATGTGATGGAATATGACATTATTATTTTAACCAAATGGATCACTATAATTAATTATATTTACATAGCCCGGTCTAGTACCAATTGTTGGTCCCATTAGGTGGCTAAACCCAAGAGGGGGTTGAATTGAGTTTAGAAACATTTGCTTAACCTCTATTTAATCAAGACCCTCTTTTTCATGCTTGTGTGCTAATCAAAATAAAATGAATAATATATAAATTGAAATCAAGAAAGTAAAACAATTATACATATGAACTAGAGTGGTTCGGGCTTTCTCTTGGCACCTACTCCACTCTCTAAGGATTCCTAATCTTGGGTTCCATTATACCCTGTGGAATCATATTTGTTTTCCTGAGCTAACCAAGAACTCATACACTAGTTTTACAAGCTCACTAGAAACTAATATCATTGGTTTTCATGAGCTCACCAATAACTCATATAATGATGGTTTTCCCAAGCTCACCACCAACTCATATAATCTGGTTTCTCAAGAGCTAACCAGCAACTCCTCCAACCTTTGTTTTCCAATGAGCTAACCAAAAACTCTACAAGTCAACGTGTATAGAGAAATGTCTTTATCGATGCTAAGGTATACACACAATTAAAGCACAATAATAAAAACATATACAATAAAAACTTTATAGTGATTTAAACTCCTTGAAGTAGAAAATGATATGACTTTGAAGATTCTTGATCTCGACATCTTGTTGGAGTGAATGCACTTGGAAATTTGAAAATAGTTTCTTGTATTTAATTTTTCTTTGATACTTAGAACCCTCAAGCTTCTTGTTGATTGTTAGGAAAGACTTAAGATGGTGCTTTTGTTAATGTAGAAGCTCTTCCCTTATGTCGTGAAGAAGTAGACCTAAATGAAAATTGGATGATGAAAGCTCTTTTGTGAGTATGGAAGTTTAAGCCCTTGGGTCTTAGATTGCAAGTTATTTGATGAAGATTAAAGCTCAATCTCTTGATTCTTCTTCTCACTTCTAACCCTTAAAAGTTTCCTAAGCTTTTCCTTAAATAGATTTCTTAAAATCTTGATCACTGGAAGAATTAGAGATGGATTTACATCACTTGCAATGTTTGAATTTTTTACCATTGGACATTGTTAGGCGATACGGCAGGTGGCTGGGCCATTCGGTTGCAAGTCAGGTGATATGGCGAGCGGTATGTCCAAGTGGCTGCAGTAAGATTTCTGCAAAACTCCCAAACTTTTCTTATTGTCCATCCCTAGGCAGTTGGGCTAAGTGCTTGTGTGCTAAGCAATAGGCACAGGTGATAGGGAAATTGGCAGGTGATATGCTTTGTTGCGCGATATCATTTTAGACTTTGAAGTCGAAAATTAGCATGCGATATCCATAGGTGGCTGCGCCATGCAGTTGCAATCCTGCACTTTACCACTTTGCCACTTTGATATTTTTCATTATAAAACAAAATAAATTTTTCTACATATGTTTTACATAATTTGTAGAACATGGATAGGCAATATGAATCATATTTTTGTGAAGAGTGAACTCATTCAAACACATTTCATTCTTACATACACAAAACTAAATGAATTGTGGATCATGATAATTTCTTCATTTCTTCAATTTTAATAAGCTTGCATAAAGAATTACTCACTATGACATACATATTTAAAGTATATATGAATGTGATCCATTATAGAGTGATATACTAAGATATATGTAGTATGGATCATGTTCTCATTCTTCATGCGTGTACAAGATATCTTTATTAAACTTATTTTCATATGATCCAAAACATTGAAATATAAG
Source organism: Pouteria campechiana (assembly GCA_036873735.1). Lineage (NCBI taxonomy): Eukaryota > Viridiplantae > Streptophyta > Magnoliopsida > Ericales > Sapotaceae > Pouteria > Pouteria campechiana. The sequence continues at coordinate 11,419 of JAYJMB010000683.1, read as the reverse complement.
CAAGGTTGAACACGATATGGATCAAGACAATTTGCTCTTTTTGTAAGAATTTAAACCTATGTCAAACATTTGTATGTGCTTGCATAAATAATGAACCAAATGTACATACATTTCAAGCATATACATCTCTATTTCAAGCTCTCTAAACTAAAAGCATCATTAGCATAAAGCAAGTCTAAATACAAGTTTTGGTAAGCATCAAAATTATATCTCTCCCATTTCATTCACCGTTTCATGTCAAATAACCATGATTCTTAGGTACCATAATCTGCCCATATAGTTGTCTAATTATAGGAGTTCTTTCTAAATGTATTTCAAGTTCAAAATATAGTTGTCTAGTTATAAGAGTTCTTTTTAAATGTATTTCAAGTTCAAAATTTTTACTCTAATGTCTTCAATGTTACTGCCCCAATTTAATCTCCCTTTAAACATTCATTAAGTGCATCTTATACTTTATTTTAGTGACTAATTAATAGCAAATTAGGGACTGCAATGGAATCATTGAAGCACACTTAGCTTCTAATAGAATCATTTCATCAAACCTTTGATATGCTTCATTTGAATTGTAAATTTTTAGCAAAGTGTAGCAAGTTGGATGCATTCCTAGCAACATACAATCAAAGTTCAACATGATTAACATCAAAACAACCATGTAAATGAATCAATATGTCCCAAAATTCGTTAAACTTCTGCCTAACTCCATCATTCATGAAATACCCAACTCAACATCCAAAAACATGGTTGTCCATGATATGAACAAATTTTCCCAGGTCTAAACACCATAATATTGTTACCAATGAACATTATGATCATTCTCTTATGAAAATCCAAAAACAAGTAATCCAAAATCTATAAAATAGACCTAAAAATTGCACAAAATGCCCTATTAAAATAGAAATTTGAAAGCTGGTTTGGGGAGATCACTTACCACATAATTTGTTTTATGTTGCTTTCACCACAAGGATGAAGATTCAACTCCAATCCTCAAGTTTCTTTGACCATTTGTAGTGACAAGGCTTCTTAATGAAAAATTCAAAAAATTCCCTTCCTTCCTACAATGCAAAAGAATGAATTTTTAGCATCATGATGCATGGATGATGATTGCATGCATAAATGGGATCTTTTCTTGATGAAATAGGGTGAAAAGGAGGGCAAGAATAGGGGTTTTGCTGCAATGGGTTGGGTGTGAGAGAGAGATGAATGAATGGGGGTGATGAAGCATTTTAACATGTTTTCTATTTAGTGCTCTAGCAGTGTATTTCATGAAATATATGAGCGGTCTTTTGCAATGATCCTTTCAAAGTAAATATTATCATTGTGACATTTAGTCATCTCTTGCATAGATACATTATAGTGCATAAGTAAATCCCTTCACAAATTTAATTAAATCATGTGCATAATTACCCCAAAATAATTATTTAGGAAAAATTTTCTTATTTCGAAATCCTAAGGGTATCATAGTTTTCTTCCAAGAGATTTCAACTCCACCAAGAGATTTCAACTCCACTACGCAACATTTTGAATAGCATTCAAAGCTCATTTTCAAAATTCATTTGGAGTTTGAAACATCTGTTCTTAACTATTTTATTATTTACTATTTTGCTTTAAATATTGCACAAACTACCTAAGTAAGAGGCATTTACTCTATAAAACATTTATTTCTATTTTATGATTACAAGAAGAGGGCTTGTAGTTTATTATATTAAGCAAGTAAGGAGATTTTCTAAGGTTCTAATAGTTTGTTGGTGAGCTCAAAAAACTAATAAGTATATTTTTTATCAGAGATCAAGTGTAATGGAAGCTGAATGTGTTGAATCAAACTTCCTAACCTGGCATGATTCAAATGATAAATAAAGTAAACAACCAAGTTTTTTATGATGAATAAAAACATATTAGTGAACAATTAAGGTACTAATTTTTGTTCTTAAGTGTGCAGTAATTAATAAAATATCAAGGAAACAACTCAAGTCTAGTGGACAGGGCGATACAAGAATAAATCAGAGATACAATCCACTATAATGGAAGAAAATGCAAATGCCCAACAGCAGCACTAAGATGATAAATTTTTGAAGCCACAATACATTTGAAGTTATTGTAGACAAAATCTCAACTACTATAGAAATTTCTTTAGAAAAGGCCAATATAAAATGTAGACTTGCTTTAGCCACACATGGACAACATCTTGTTTGGACAAAAATCAAAGGACGAAGTTGAATCTCATAATTCTAATCAAAATTTGTTCATCCGCAATATGAAGATAATCCAAATTAATCACAAGTAAAGCAAAGTGATGAAGAACTTCATCAAAAGATAAGGCAGACATCTAAGACAAATGCAGAAGAAAAAAACTTAAGGTTAACATCTCAGACAAATGCAAAAGAAGGACTTAAGGCAGACATCTCAAATAAATGCAAAAGAAAAAGACACTTCAGACAAAGTAGAACAGGGGAATTTCATTATATCAAGGAAAGTATAGCAAAGTTTATCTAAAACTAACTTTGGACAAAGTAACAATTCAGTTGATTTGTCCGAAACTTTCTTCAGGTGAATAAAATGCAGTATGCTTAGACAAACATGACTCTTCCTATTCCATTCAGAGAAAATTTGTCTAGAACTAATTTTGAGGCAAGCTAAAGAACCTCGGACAAGTACTAGATGAGATAGTCAAAAAAATCTTCACATGTGTAGAAAACACTAACTCCAGAAAAAGTGGTTTAGCCAAAGATAAAAAAGAATTCAAAAAAAGCATCCCTTTTACTGTTAGTAATTCTATTTTAAGAAGTTGACATGTGCAGAGGACATTAACTTCAGAAAAATATAACTAGCCAAAGATAGAAAGGAATTTAAACGAAGCACTCTTTTGTCTATTAACAATTCTATTCTCAGAGGGTGTGTGCCTTCCATGATACCTCTTTTCTTCACTCAAAAGGATTGAACTCAAGAGATTTCTTCTATGGTGCTGCAGCTTTTCCAACTGATACAAATCAATTAGAAGATAACTTTTCTCAATGGGAGATAATCACAATGGTCTTCTTCAATTAATGAAAGTCATTTATCACCAATGGCTGAAAAATACAAGATAATATAAAGGTTGCACAAGAACAAGGAAGAAAGGAAGAAGAACGAGGTTGAAAAAGGAAAGAACATTAACGACCATATACTCTTAAGAAAAATTCTCTTCTTTTACAATATTCAATCTCCACCATGATTAACAGGGAATCTTATGCTCAAGTTCACATCATCATCTCATCTCTAGAGTTTTGATATCTAAAGGTCAAATTATAATTCCTCGCAAGTGCATGAGTGTATAGTAGTACAGTGTGAAAAGCAAGGGTCGATCCCACAGAGAACTGTCAAACTGATTCAATTATGCCTAGTTACTAGAACTAATTTGTCCTAAATCAAAAAGATAAATTAAAGACTAAGTAAATAAAAGTGTAATATAAGTTAGTAGAAAACAATGACAGTGAGTAATGTAGACGAGAATTTAGGTTGTAAGAGTCTGGGGATTTGACTTAGCCACTCAAAGATATTCAGTGTTGTTGAGATGTTAGTGTCAATTTAGTATCTTGGGCTTATTCTATCCACTTTATGAACATTACAGTTAGGCAGCCAAGGTTAAACTAAGTATTTTCTTTCATTCCAATTACCTTTGGCATGTAGTGTAATTGAGGTTTAAAACTTATGAAAACCAAAAGAAATTTATTGAACCAAGTAGAATAGTTTAGCATATGGCATCTATCTTAACTATCTAGTCATTCATTTAAGAGAGCTTCTAAAACATGGTTAAGCATATGACATCTTCTTTAATCATGTTTTCTCAAATAATCAATCCTAATTCATAAAATTGGTGATCAAGTAATTAACCAAATTAGATGACTGCATTAAGAATAATGAATGAAATAAGATAAAATTGAATTCATAACCCAACAATCTCTACTAACAATGAATATCAAGGAGGGCTACGTCATTACCCTTGAAAATGATAGTTAGTTCATGATAAAAACATAAAGAAAACTCTCTGAAATATGCATGATTACAGAACTTAAAATCTCCCTTTCTCCCCTTACTTCTCATGCACTCAACTCTCTGTGTTGAACTGTGTTCGTCCCCTTTTCTCTATTCTAGACATTCTTAAATAACCCAAGAAGCAAGGTTTTACATATTGCAATGCCCCTTACATTCCGCATGAAAAGATGACTTCTATGCATAAAAATAAAAGTTCCAAAATAGACAAAATTGTTGCACATCTAGCTTCCAAAGATGCCTTTCGAAAATTAAAATAGCTTACGCTTTCCATACTTCAAAATATTTCAATAACTTACGCGAAGGAATTCACCTCCTAGGATAATTCAAATAATTGCAACTGTTGATCATAGTGGGACCTCTAATAATGGAAATCACCTTGCTAATCTTTGAAATCATAGTTTGGATAACAACTTTACGTTCAACAAGTATGAAATCCCCATATTTTGCACCTTTGTTTCTTCCCAAACTATTTTATGCATTTGTCTCAAGTTTCTGCTTTCTAAACTTTGTCTCAGACAAATATATGGACAAATCTACCATGTCTCTAGCTTTGTCTCTAGTTAGTCTCTAGACAATCTCCTTTCTCAGACAAAGTTTTGCTTCTTGCAATTTGTCTCAGAAAAATTTCTACTTACCACAGATGAATCTCTACTTTCCATAGATGAAGTAGTTTTGGAGTAGTTTCAGTGTTTTAATAATAACTTTCTCGTACAAACTTAAAATTGCATGATTCTTTTTGCATTTTGCATTAAATAGATAATTTTAGGAGATGTAACTTTCATCTTGATCACTCTTTCTAAATCGTCCATCTTCTATGAGTCAAATGACCTCAAAGTGATGCCTTTTATCAGACGAATAAGTAGATGAATGTGAATCTCTAGAGATAGTTGTATTATTTTTAGCCACAATGTTCTTGTTGAGTTAAAAATATAAGAACAAACTAAAAATTTCATGTTGAACACATTTTCCAAATCCGCCTCCATCAATCCCAAAAATTGCTTTAAAGTGACACTTTTGTAATCTTCAGTTTCATTTTATAATTTTTTCTGTCTGCAACAAAATAAACTCTATTAAGTGTAATATTCCCTTAAATGTCAATATAAACCACTAAAAAAACATTAAAAATGGATCTTAAATATGTAAATTTAGATATAAAAATATAAATAATATAAGCTTATCGAATACCCCCAAACTTAGCTTTTGATCATCCTCGAACAAAATAGCAATATGACCTCATGAAACAGTTAGGAAAATCTCTTTCAAACAATCAGTAATATGCCAAATAAATTACACATGCGCACATATCTCAGAAGTCACTCAAGATACTTGCCAAGTAATCTTATGAAACCCATGCTTCATAAATCCTTTAACGAAGTGAAAATGTGTGTGTGTGTGTGTGTGTGTGTGTGCATTGTCAATCTCATGCTACATGCATGTTTTTCAGTCAACAATGTGTAAACTAGTGATTTTTATGATGTTTACAAAATACCCCATAAGCTTGCTTTTTATAATCCCTCTCCGCTAATGTAGATAACTCTATACATTTCAATCAATAGGTCTTTGTTAAGCTTGCAATGGGACCTTGGGTTTAGCTAACAAGAAAGGAAATAAAGATTTATAAAGCAAGAAATCATATTTAAATTTTACATGAATGATCACTCTCCTAACTTTTTGTTTGGGGTTCTATCTATTCTGTGGGATCTATTACTATCACAAACCCAACTTTTTTTATATTCATGAGGATTTGATCCCCCCAGCTATGGGCTATATTACTACCACATCTCTAAACTTATTTTCTGTTGAGTTCATGGAGATATAATCCCCCCAATTGAAGGATAAATCTTCATTAATTTCTTTCCTTTTGTCATTTTTCTTCTTCTTTTAGCATTCTTCTCTTTAACTCCCCCAACTTATCCTCTTATACATTCATGTACCTCTCTAGAACCATGTGTATAGAATATGTCTCTTAATAGGTCCATCATGATTTTTTAGGTTGAAAAGGTTTGAATGATGAGGCAAAAGAAAGAAAAGTCAAATGGTGGTCTTTCACATTCTTTACATATGTCATTCTTTCATTAAAGCTTAATGGGGCACCAGTAACATTGAATGTACTAGGTTAGCTTAAAAGACTCAAACTAATCAAAGAATGCCTAAATCACTTCTAAGTAAAGTGTTATCTAGGATTTTGCCTTGAGGGATAATCAAATAGGTTCTAGTATGCTTATGTTAACAAAAATATATTACTAAATTCACAACATCATCACTAATTCACATACACTTCACATGATCATAACATAAAGTGCTCTATGAAATGTCATCATTCATGAAAAAGAAGGACTTATCATAAGAATCAGTAATCATAAGGTAGTACCTATCCTTCTTTCTCAATCATGTGCAATGGTAATAAAAAAAACTCAGCATATGTCACTGATCATTAAGAGAGAATCCATCCTATTCAATTTTAACATTACAGCATAGTTTTTCTTGGATTTGTTTAGCTATGTTACAAAAAAGTGTAGCTCATTAAAAATATACACCTAACTTCAAAAAAAAAATTCCAAAACTGAACTGAATGCAAATCTAAAATCTACATGTGAATCTCCAAATACTCTCTAACTTAAACAAAACATTATCCTTAATGTGAAATAATGATCAAAGTTTAAGGTCATGTGATTCCCTAAATGAATTGCATTCTCATGCTCTCCTTCTGAAATTACTTTGGTATCCTTTGCAAATTTCTAGTAGTTGTAACACTTGAAACATCATCTGCAGTCCTCTGCAACTTCTACACTCATTCTAAAAGTAGATTTCTTACTTCTACAATAGAAACATCAAACCACTAAAAATAATCTATTCTAACCAACTAAACTAAATGCTAAAAAAATAAAAAAATTCAACAACTTGGGTTGCTTCCCAAGAAGAGCTTTATTTAATGTCTGTGCAAAACAAATTCCTCCATAAATTCTGAAATTTAACAATTTCATTCAATTGCATTGGCAAGTCATCCCTCACATATCACTTTACTCGATGACCATTGACTTTGAACTTGTTCCCAGTCCTCAAGTTCTTTAACTCCACACCTCCATGTGAGAACATTTGTGCCACCAGGAATGGTCCAACCCACCTAGACTGCAATTCTTTTGGAAACAAACGCAAACATGAGTCATAAAGCAAAACTTCCATTCCAAGTTCAATGCATTTTTTGTGAATGCTTTGATCATGATATATCTTTATTTGCTACTTATAAATCTTCACATTTTCATAAGCTTCATCTCTCAACTCCTCTAGTTCATTCACTTGAACCTTTCTTTCTTCACTTGCCTTCTACAAATCAACGTTCAATTTCTTTATCGCTTAGTATGCTTTGTGCTCTAACTCCATTGGCAGATGGCATACCTTTTCAAAGACAAGTCTATAAGGATTCATTCCAATTGGGGTCTCGAATGCAATTCTATACACCCAAAGTGCATTGTTCAGCTTCATTGCCCAATCTTTCCTTAAGGTGTCCACTATTCTCTCTAGAATTACTTTGATTTGTCAATTAATGACTTCATCTTATCCAAGTGTTTGTGGATGATAAGGAGTTGCAACACAATGAGCGATGTTGTACTTTTTCAACAAAGTTGTAAGCACCTTATTGCAAAAATGAGTGCCTCTATTATTGATGATTATTCTTAGAGTGCCAAACCTAGTAAAAATCCTGTCTTTGAAAAATTTTAGCACAACACTAGCATCATTAGTTCCAATGTCCATTGTTTCTATCCACTTAGACACATAATCAATAGTAAGCAGAATTTATATGTTCCCATTAAATGGTGGGAATGGGCCCATGAAATTAATGCCCCATACATAAAAAATAATTTAACTACAAGATTTCCTATGAGTGGCATTTCATCTCTTTTACTAATGTTACGTATTCTTTAGCACCTTTCACACTTTGCACAAAAGGCATGAGCATCCTTGAAAATAGTTGGCTAGTAAAAACTAGATTGAAAAACTTTGAGAGCAGTCTTCTTTCCTCCTAAATGCCCTCCATAACTAAATGTGGGGCAATGACTCAAAATGCTCTACTATTCATTCTTAGGTACACAACATCTAATGATTTGATCCGGACAAAGTTTGAACAGAATTGGATCATCCCAAAAGTAATGTTTTGCTATAGACAGCAATCTCTTCATTCCCCGCAAATTCAGAACTAGATTAAAAACTCCCTTGACTAAATAATTAGCAATGTCAGTGTACCAAGGTTCACTTCCTTGTATAGAAAATAATTGCTCATCAGAAAAAATCTCATTGATGGGAGTGTTCTCTTTGTCTTTCTCCTGCTCTAAATCAATCCCTTCCACCAATATAGATAGATGATCAGCTACAACATTTTCACTGCCTTTCTTGTCCTTTATGTTAGGTCAAATTCTTACAGCAATAAGTTCCACCTGATCAACCTAGGCTTGGCATCATTCTTTGTTAGCAAATATTTCAATGCAGCATGATTAGAATAGACAATTACCTTAGATCCAATTAGATATTAGTGGAACTTTTCCAATGCAAACACAACTACAAGCAATTCTTCTTCAGTGGTGGAATAATTCAATTATGCTCCATTCAAAGTTTTGCTAGCATAATAAATCACATGAGGCAATTTTTTCTATTCTTTGTCTTAAAATAGTACCAATAGCAAAGTCAAATGCATCACACATAAGCTCAAAAGGAATGGACCAATCAGGAACTGCTAAAATCAGAGCACAAGTTAGTTTTTGTTTCAAGGTATTGAAAGCAACAAGGCACTCATCATCAAAATAGAAAATCACATTTTAGCCAATAGGTTACAAAGCGGTAAAAAGTCCTTTATGAACTATCTATAGAAACCTACATGACCAAGAAAACTCCTTACTCCCTTGAGCGAAGTGGGGGTGGGGGGAGTGGTAATTTAGTAATCAAATTAATTTTTGCCTTGTCCACTTCAATGCCTTTACTAGAAACAATATGTCCTAACATAAGTCCCTACTAGAAATGTCACTTCTCCTAGCTTAATGTCAAGTTCATTTCAACACACCTTTTAACCACCGATTTTAAGTTATCAAGGTAATCATCTAATGGATCACCAAAGATAGAAAAATCATCCATGAATATCTTAATAAATGTTTTAATCATATTAGAAAGAATAGACATCATAAACCTTTGAAAGGTTGCAGGAGCATTACATAAACTAAAAGGCATCCTCCGATAGGCAAAAGTTCTAAATGAGCAAGTTAATGTTTTCTTTTCCTGATCTTCTAGAGTAATGAGAACCTGATTGTAAATTGAAAAGCCATCTAGAAAATAATAATAAGCATGCCTTGCCAATCTTTCATGCATCTGATCAATGAAAAGGAGAGAAAAATGATCTTATCTTGTGGTTCCATTGAGTTTTCTATAGTCTATGCACATCCGCCATCCTATAGTGGTTCTCATTAGCACCAACTCATTATTATCATTTTTAACAATAGAAATACCAGATTTCTTTGGTACCACATGAACTAGACTTACCCATTTGCTATTAAGATTGGGTAGATAATACCTACATCCAGCAACTTGATCACTTCTGCTCTAAGAGCTTCCTGCATGTGGGGGTTTAGTCTCCTTTGACCCTCCCTGAAAAGCTTTGCAACATCTTCTAATAGAATCTTGTGCATGCACATAGTGGGGCTAATTCCTTTGATGTCAACTAAAGTCTAGCCTATGGCCTCCTTGTGCTCTCTCAAAACATTCAATAGCTTGCTTTCTTCAACAATAGATAAGTTAGTAACAATTATAACTAGAAGAGTATCATTCTCACCAAGAAATACATACTTTAATTTTTGTGGCAGTTGCTTCAAATCTAATTTTGATGGTGTGACAACTGATGGTGCCAAATTGGGATTCAAATGCATTAGCACCTCTTTGTTAGCTTCATCTTCTCTGACTTCCTTTGCACCATCAAGCTCTTCTTTTAATTCCTTTATTTCTTTGTCTTCCTCAATAAATTCATCAGTTGTAAGCACTGACTCTAGATTATCGTTTGTTTCCTGCTGCATAAATGTGGATAAAATAAGAGAGTCCAAATCATCAATCTAAAAACAATCACTAGGGTCTGAAAGTAAGGCTAAACAATTGTAAATAGAAAACTCCCACAGTCTCATCTAGAACAATCATTTTCAGTTTTTCATTCTGCAAATCTATGATTGTCTTTGTAGTAGCCATGAATGGACACCCCAGAAGAATGGGCACCTCTATCTTTAGGATCACTTGCCTCTCCATATCTAGAACAACAAAATATGCAAGAATAATTAATTTATCAATCTGCAGTAGAACATCCTCTATAATGCCTCTATGATATTTCACTGATCTATCTACAAGCTCTAGAGACATTGTAGTGGGTTACAAATCTCCCAAACTAAGCTTTAAGTAAATAGAATAAGGCATCAGATTGATGCTAGCACCCAAATGCAATAGTGCCTCTACCTTATTTGTGCCTCCAATAGTAATAGTGATGTTGAAACTACCTAGATCCTTTAGTTTTGGAGGAAGATTTATCTACAAAACTGCATTGCATGCTTCTTAAACTAATACTTTCTCATGTGGCTCATACTTACACTTCCTTGAGCTTAGTTCCTTTAAAAACTTAGCATAAGTAGGCATATTCTTAATCACGTCAAGCAAAAGTAAGTTAACATTGACTTTGGAAAGGATATGTTAAATATCAGAAAATGGCTTATCCAATTTGCTCTAACTCAATCTTCCTGGAAAAGGTACTAGTGGATCATAAGGTGGTGGTGGTGGCTTATAGTTGATTGGAGGGTCAACTATTGAAAATACAACTCTCCTTGAATTCACCTCCTCTGCTTCCTTTTTCTTTTTTTGTATGCTCCTATAGAAGCATTAGATTCAATAATTTCTTTGCCAACTTTATTATCAATTACCTTTCCACTTCTCAATGTAGTGATTGCTTTTGCTTACTTAAGCTAACTTAGCATCGTCCCTGGTGTGACTTTGCACAGCCTTTGCAATATGTCCCAACTGCATCTCCATCTTCTTTATAAATGCCTCCATATTATGAAATCTTATTTCATTATTTTGGAATCTCATTTCATTATTCTGGAACTGAGTCTAAGTTACTTAAATGAAACTTTGCATAGTTTCTTTAAAAGTAGGCTTCTTATATTGAAAAGAAGTTCCAGCTTAATATTGATTCTGATTGTTGTTCCATGAAAAATTTGAATCATTTCTCCAACCAGGATTACATATATTTGAATAAGGATCATTATGAGGTTGTTTGTTATAGAAATTCATGGCATTTGTGGTGGTGCTGTCGTGGGCACCCAAATTTAGAACCTTGCTCCAATCTAATTTTCTGTAGTAGTGTGAGTAAGGG
>JAYJMB010000682.1:0-17685 GCA_036873735.1 Pouteria campechiana | reverse complement strand
CTTAGCATATACCATTCATCAAAACAACCAAACCCAGTCAACCTGGCCCACTCTTCCTAAGCTTCTCATGGGTAATTAATAGAGCCGAACTAAACCCAGTTAACCTAGCCCACTCTTCCTAAGCTTCTCATGGGTAATGAGAGAAGGCTTAACCAAACCCAGGTCACCTGTTTTTCTTTTGATCTCTTTCAGGTCTAAACAAAATAGAGATCACCCGGTCCTGAGTCCTTCTAGGATATGCCAATTAGGTCACAAAACATTTACTGTCTTTACGATTTCTTACAGTCTAAACAATAGAAATCACCTGGTCTTGATTTCACTCGGGACAAACTAATCGGATCAAACCACTCATTTTCTAAGTTGACCCAGTGTGCAGCAGCCTAGTCTAGAACCGTGTCATCCCATCCGCCCATTGACTTGAGGCGATCTCCCAAATATCAAGTCATCACAATGTGCTCGGCGATCCCAAAGACAACACACATCTATTTTGAGAAAGAGCGTGTGTTTTATTTTTGGATTTCTAAGATGCATTGTACCTTTCCTTTTAATCAAGGATTTTCTCCATTGTGGAGATGTAATCAGGACCACTTGTGGTCAGAGATGTGAACATAGAATTCTTCTGATGTACAAGGCAAGTGTGATCAATTGAGAAAAATTAATAATAATGAAAATCATTTGATTCATTCTAAAGGCGACCAATTTCGGTCATGCCATTCCATCTATTCATTTCTTCCTCATTTTTGTCTTTGTTACATTATGTTAGAAGCAATATCATAGAAAACTAGTGAACACTCTTGGAATATGGTAACAACGTTTTCAACATAGAACTCTTTTGACAAGATCAAAGAGAATTTATGCAAATTACAAATATTCATGATAAAAATACTCTTAAGATAAAAAAAGAGAAATTTTAAATGATATTTTAAACACAATTGACCAAATTTGTTTAGTATTTTGGTTATTTTTTTAAATATAACTGGACTAATCAAATTTTGTTGGGTGTTTTGATTAAATTAAAAAATAAAGTGCAACTGGCTTAACCAAGTTTTGTTAGGTGTTTTAGTAAAAAAATAATTTTTAAATACTAAATAAGCTAAGTTTTATCTAGTATTTTGATTAAAAAAATTTTAAATAACAACTAGCTTAGTCAAGTTTTGTTAAGTATTTTGATTAAAAAAATTAAATACTGAATAAGTCAAATTTTGTTTCAATTTTGGTTACTTTTTTAAAACACAATTAGATTGGTAGATTTTTGCTAATTATTTTGGTAAAAAAAACTAAACACTAAACGAGCTGAGTTTTGTTTAATATATTAGTTAAAATTTTATTTTTTAAACGTAATTGGCCTAGTTTCATTTGATTTTTTATTTTATTTTTTTAAAATGCATATAGCTAAGTTTTGTTTGGCGTTGTAGTTTTTTTTTTTAATGCAATTGACTTAGCTAAGTTTAACTTAGCCAGGCCAATTATATTTAAAAAAAATAACAAAAACACCAAATAAAACTCATATAGTTGCATTTAACAAAATTTAAAACCAAAATACCAAACAAAACAAAGCCGACTACATTTTTCTAAAAAATACCCAAATATTGAACAAAACTAGGCTTGTTCAATATTTTTTTTACCGAAATACCTAATAAAATTCAGTCAAGTCAATTGCCTTTAAAAAATTAACCAAAATACTAAATAAAATTTAATCAAGTTAATTTAGCTTTGTCTAATATTTTTGTTATTTTGTTTTCAAATGTTGTTAGTTTGGCTGAGTTTTGTTCAATATTTTGGTTAATTTTTTTAATGCAACTAACTTAGCTAAGTTTTATTAGATGTTTTGATATTTAAAAAAAATAAATAAGCAAGTATAGTCTTGTTCAATATTTTTTCTTCAAAACATAACTTGTGGAGTTTTATTTAGTGTTTTGGTTTTAATTCTTTTTAAACACAACTAGTTGAGTTTTGTTTGGTGTTTTATTTATTTATTTATGTAAAATGCAAATAGCTTGACTGAGTTTTGTTTGATGTTTAGTTTTTTTTTAAATATAACTAGCCCAACATTTTATTATAAAGGTTTTTAAAGTTAAGAAATTATTTTTTAAATGTTGGATGAATTTTAAAGCTCAAATATCCCTTATTTCTATTTTATTAAAAAATAACTGGCTTTGCCAAGTTTTATTATTATTTTTAAATATAATAATTATTTATATTTAAAACTATTAAGAGCACTTAGAATCAATTTTATATGCATTTTTTAGTATATCGATTAATTTTTTAAACATAGTTGGCTTGGCTGGGTTTTATTAGGTATTTTAATATTATTTTAAACAACAAATAAGCTAAGTTTTGTTTAATATTTTGGTTATTTTTTTATTTAACATTTTAGTTTTAAATTTTTTAAACACAATTGGTTGAATTTTGTTCTGTATTTTGATTATTATTTTTTAAATACAACCAGCCTAGTTATGTTTTATTTAGTATTTTTGTTAAATTAAAAAAATATAATTAGCTTTATCAAATTTCGTTACGTGTTCGATATTTAAAAAAAAAACATGAACAAGATAATTTTTGTTTAGTATTTTAGTTATTTATTTTTAAAAATGCAAAAGGCTTAGTTTTGTTGGGTGCTTTAATTAGAAAAAATTTAAACGCAGTTGGCAAGTGGTGAAGGTAAAAAGAGACCACTTATACTCATCTCTTATATCTCACGAGATTAGGAAATCCTATTTTCCAATAACCCGCTAAGCTTGAAAATAGGAGTTCGTGCCGAAATTTGGTCGGTGGCGCCCGTAAATAACTAGTGTGGTGCATAGGTGATCCCCACTCGTAAATGTAACTGCAATATGAACTTCTATTTTTCATAAAAAAAAAAACTTATATATTTTATCCTTATTACTCTAATCATTAGCCCCTTTTATCCCATCACATCATTTGGCAATTTACATACGCAACCTTACCTAGTCAGAAGGTAAACCCATTTCTTAGCTGATTGGCACATCCATGCCCTTAGCTGCCCACCCAGTCGCCGGGACTTGAGGACCCGCGTGGCAAAATCCAAAGCACACCCAAAAAATTAAAGCCACCAGCTATAATTTTCTTTGCGTTGATGAAGACCCAACTCACCAAAAGTCTACATCATGTACAAAGAATCGTATTTCTTTCGATTGAGTGCACCAATCTCTGCCAATAATGCAAACGAAAAACCGTAACTGTCGTCTTCGCCTCCTCATCCAAACTCTCATATGAAAAGTAAACATCAACCTTAATACAAAGTAATCACATATTAAATTCTATACAAGGAGAAATGCTCAAACCATTTTTCCTTTTTCCTTTGCTTGTTGGAAACGACTGTCGGTTTGGAATTCAGTTAGAAGAAAAACCCACTTTTCTTTGGATGTTAGCAGCTCTGTTAGCCATTTTACTATTTACTTGGATATGGTGGTAGGAGGAGTGCTGGAATCGTCGATGACGATCTCAAACAGATCAGCTTCCGACTCCAAATCCGTGGTGGCATCGACTGTCAAGCCCCCGCTGCTGTTGACCGTGCCGCTTTTCTTCATCTGCAGCCACTGGGAGTCGATTCTCCCCATTGAAAAAAGCTCTTTGCTGTCTTCCTCGTAGCCGATGGCGCGAGAGGCAGGGGCGTCAGAGCGAAGGAAGCATGGGTTGGGCGTGCGCTGGGAATTCGCGGGCCTGTACTTGAACGCGCTCTGTCCCAAATTCACCAGCACCGTGACGTCGACGTTGGCAGCGAGCGTCGGATAAAGAGGAGTGGAGAACTCCTCGGACTTGCAGTTGATTACGTGCACCAGCTCTGAATCGACTGTGAAGAACACCTTCTTCCGACCGGGATCGTATCCGCAACCAATGACTTTGTTTCCTTGTCGCCAGTCGTTTTTCTTGGTTTCAAAGACGAGAGTTATGCCTGGAACAAAGGCCGATAACATGAGATTTGCACCCAAAAATTAAAAAACGAGGAAAGTAAAAAGGATTTCATAATGCCTGTGATGGTGGTTTTGGAAAAGCCAACATACCATCGAGGGAGACAGAGCCATTGGAATTGAAGCCAACCGATCCACGGTAGCTTCCAGGCAGCGCGAAAGGAGGCGCAACGCCGCTTACTAGTCCTAGCGTGATCATCCCACCTTCGGGTTTGCTTTCTTCCGTCCTGGGGGCGTTGTCGTTGCCGCTGTTGGAATGGATCAACGCGTCCGATTGCTCTTTCATGGCGGTTTCTCTTATTAGCTTGGTCAGCTCGCCTTCGGTGGAATTTCTTCCGTCGCCGCTGCAGACGTCGATGTCATCTTCTCCGATGGTGATTTCGAAGTAGGCGACTTGGGGGAAGGAGGAATTCCCCAGAGGTGGGCCGGGTAAAGGCAGGGCGGTCCTAACGTAAGAGAAGTCCTTGGGGAGGTTGCTTTTGATCTTCTTCAGTCCCAAATTTAGCCTTATCTTTTGCATCGAGTCTGCCGATCCGGAGCCTACTTCCCAGCTCATCTCTGCCTCCCCATCAACGCCGTAATCGCAACCTGCGCAGAAATCCCACAGCGTCGTGGTGGCCGAGCGAGGCAGAGAACTTGGCGAGTAGGTCGTGAAAGCAAACATCGGCCAGCCATTCTCTACAGCCTCCGAAACAAGCCAGGGGTGATCAGCCCAACTGAATAAAGGTTTCGCCAAAACCCCACGTCGGGTGAAATAATAATTTGGCTTTCTCTTCTCACTGATCGAATGAAGATGCAGACCATGATGGCTGTGGAATCCCAATCTCCCTCTGCTGGTGGAATTGTTGTAAGAAAGGTGCAGCTTCGCGATCCCAGACTGCAAGCTCTCCTTCCTCTCCTCCGGTTCTGGGAAATTTTTCCTTCTCCTAGAAGAGCATACCCGAAACAGGAACACGATCAGAAGCCCCAAGATGATGGCGGCGGGTAACACCGCCAATAAAATCCTCAACCATCCTGTCATACCTCTCAGTCAGCTCGATCTGAATTCTTTTGGCACCTCAACCATGTAGATGTTTTCAGCTGTTCAGCGGGCAGGAAAGGTCAAGGAGGAAGAGGGCGATGGCGCTGTTGACAATTTGTCATTCATGGTCGAGAAGGTTTACCAGATTCGGCAGGCGTGGACCATGACTTGTTCAAGAAAGGCGAGAGAGCATGAAACAAAGCAAACAGAAAAGTCGAAAAGCAGAGAGCCTGGGTGGTCGGATTTAAGATGGGGTAGCGGGCATTTCCTTCGTCTTGTGGTTATTTAAACCGACACTTAGCAAGCACTAAAAACGACCCAAGACATTATTTATCCATTTGGAGATGAGCGGAAAGCGATTGCTTGCAATTTCCGCAGTCCAAGAAAGCCGGTTGGATGACTGTTCTTTTCGTTAATCGCGGGTAACTATAGCCTTTGAAACTTTGAATGACATATGCTGCATCACCAATCTTTACCTTTAGAGCCTTAGATTGCTCCATCATCAAATCATTCAAAGGCCACTCAAACTCCCACTGAATCATGACCAGATTGACTGTAATCTTTGTTCATGAAAGATTACATCAAAATTCAGAACCATTCGATGGTCCAAAATCCTCTTGTGCACATCAAAATTCAATCCAAAACCCATCATCTAAACGGAGAAATAAAGCAAAGGTTCTGATCCAACTAAAATCTCCCAATATTACTGCTAGAACTAATCTTGCAATATGGGAATCTGCTGCTGAATCAGAAAATTCAGAACAATTGCATTGTTAAACATTAGAGTGACGAGAGAATAATCAACCCAAAATAAGATAACCGGTTCCGGATGCCCAGGCTAATCCCACTTAGGCCTGCAGTGTATTTAGGTTAATCCCACTTAGGCTTACAGTCTAATCATATCTACTGGCACTAGACTCGGCGCCAATTCGCTGATTAATTACAATAGAGAAGAAACTTCGATGATAAATTACAACAACGAAGAAACTAAACATAAATGCACGCATCTAAAATGATTAAACAACAACAGCAACGAAAGAAACAAAAAAAAAAAAAAAAAGGCCAAGTCAGCTGGCAGCTATTCCTTGAATTTGCAAAACTTCTAATTCCAGGAGAATCATAAAAGCATGATCTATTGGGGCAATATTTGAGTGGATATGGCCTCACATGACACAATCTCCCCCATTTCATGATTGGTGTTTGTTTATTCAGTGGGATGAGTAATAAAACGCAGACCAAACGAAACAAATGATCAATTTGCCCACTTTCAGCGGCCCAAAATTTCACCGATCAGGCATTGAAAATTACGTCCAAGCACTACGTTCATAGTGTGCCGACTTTCTTCTGGTTCTGGAGCCATGCATGAATCTCAACTACAATCACCGTCATCACCACGATCATCAAGGCCTCATCCCAAGGGACTGGTTGGGCGTTCGTTGGGACCCACGAATAAACGGCATTGATTGTTGAAGGCTTTGCATTAATCAGGTTGGTTTGCCGGCCATGATTAAGCAAGACACTGAATAATCCTTGTCTTCCATAATGCATTAATGGACTGCTTTGATATTGAACATATTGGCCACATTGAGGTTGAGGCAGAGGCAGATTCTATTCCCGGCCTACCCTATTTTACAAATGTTTGTTGGGAGTGCACTACCTCACAAGGGGCCCTCGTACAGCTAACAGAATCATCCAGATTGTGCGCAGCACGAGCATTTTTCCCAAACAGTCAACGTCAGCTATTCCATACGCCGATTCGATGCGATAAGGAAGTCAGTCAGCAGGAAGTTTGACGGTGAGATCAATTTCGATGGATAGAAATTTCAAATTGCTGACAATAGGCCGCCAATCAGTATCAATTTGATTGACTAAGTAGATGATGCCATTGTTAATCAGTTTTTCCAGAGCTCTAGAATGTATCATACGGCTCAAATCTCTCTTGGAATCATAACATTAAGTCACTCTCGTCAAGCTTGCACATTTTCGGCTACAGTAGCTTGGAATTTTTCACATAAGTCCCTCGTGGAAATTCTTCTTTTGAGGCTCAGTATGATGGATTTAGATAGCCTCTATGATGCATAGGAAGTCTCGATTTTCGATTTTTAACATGGCAATCCTACCACAAAAACGGATCGTAGTCAATGGGCATGCGTGCTTTGTTGGCAAGGGGATTAAATTCTGCTTTGTATAACTGTGAACGGTCAGCTGATCGGTTATATCCAGCCCAGTTCAATTTAATAATAACTTGTAATATTTTTAATAGAATAAAATAATAAATTGATGTGACATTATAATAAAATATCTATATATTTAAATTACTATCTATACTTTTTTTTAAAATCATACTTTATTGTTTTTTACAATTTTTGTAATGTAATAATAAAATGGTTCATGCGGACCGGATGCGTGACTAATTCGATCATCAGTCCCGTTTTGATAATACCGTTGTATTATGCTATTGTCATGTGCGCTGCGGTGGGTCAGGTCTAACAAGGTTTGGTGAGTTTTCTTTTGGTTGGGTCGGGAAAGAAGCTGATGAATCCGGCCCAATTTTCTGGCATTTGTTGAGCATTCTTAGCTTGTTCTACCACCTCATTTCCCATCCTGAATTACGGTGAAATGCTTCTTTTCAAGACAATTGACAATGGATCTAGCAAGTCTAAATTGTTCATCACATTTGGTATTATTTTCTTAACTGAGATTAAAGAAATTATATTATTTGGAAATTTGGGTAAACTCGGATGAATTTTAAAACAAAGCTAGAATAAAATCGATGTGCTGTGAAAACTTATACATATTCTAACTTGATTTTGTATTGTCCGATATTATCTATGATATAGACTAACCAACGTAGATGATAAAACTCAATAAAAAATAAAAATTATTTTGATGCCATGGAGAAAAAAAAAAACACACACAAGTTTTGGGGATGTCAATTCTCATCTTAACTTTCATGATAGAAACCTTGAATTGATTGTCTAGCTTATTTATTTAACTAATAATATAATTTGAATATAATATTTGTATTATGCAATATATAGTTCAATAATAAGAAAGTGATACATTATTTAACAGTAGAATAGTATTAGAGTTTTCAATTTGATTAATATTCTAACAAAAAATATCTTTAAAAAAGTTAATTTTTAAAGTTTTAATCCGACGCTAGATGCCGTAATTAAGGAGAAAATAAGAGTTTAATGTTTTGCCTCCCCGTGCTATATTTAGGGAAGAGTATATTGATATAATTTTTACTCCTCTATGCCATGGTAAGGAAGAATTAGCATTGCAGTGATAGCTTATTCAATAGTATGTTAAATGACGAGGCCTAATTTTTCCTTTTGTTGTGACTTGAATCAATCCTTCCCAGATTTTTTTTTTTTTAATTCAATTGGCTATGGATGAAAATACATCACTTCTTTTTGTAAACATTTGAAGAGAAATAATTCAATAAAAATCCTCCATGGAAATTTTCATTAAATTCTGCTCTGTATAGCATATAGTTATTGCAAGTGAGGTTGCAAAATCTACACATTTCACTCATTATCATCGTTTCAAGTCTCTTGAAATCCCATTTGTAGCCTAGTTTGGTTTAAACATAGAATCAAAATGTCCGAGCCAGTAAATTGGCTTTGGGAGACTCATTCGTTTGATTAATTGATATGACTTGCATGGAATTTTGTGCCTTTGGCAGTATAGGATCAAATTTTATATTAGAAACATGCATTTCTTTAAATTAACCCGTCTGTAGAACCAAACTTCAAACTAACTGATTTTGGCTTGGAACAACACTAATCCAACTTTAGAAGAAGACGTGGTCGATACATGGTAAATAATTTAGTCGGGCTACATGCAACATAGCATCATTTTCAATATTTTTTTATTAATCTTACTTCATAACTATTTCATCTGGTAATGTATGGTAATCAAATTCATGGATTACCATATTTGAAAGGGATGATGGAAATTAAAATGAGAAGTAATGATATTTTCGTGTTAACCTTTCTAAAATTCTTGCCAAGGGGTGTATTTGGATAGAATGAATTAGCATTGTATTATGTTATAAAGTGTATTAAAAAGTATATTAAATAAAAGATGAAATAATAAAATAAATAATGCATATTAGAGCATGTATTAGAAAAAATAGACGAACAATTAAATGATATATAGAAATAAATGAATAAAAATATAAAAATAATAAATAAAATATAGGATATGTTTGTCCATACTTGTTTTAGTTGAAAGGTATACTAGAGTATATATTAAAGATATATAGTTAGTACAAACTATAATGCATGAGTATGTATTCATACAAACACATCCTGACCATTTTAGAAATTTTATATTTAAACCCTCTCAAGGGGAATTTTATAATTTTAGCCTCATTTTCTCATATCAGATGCAACTATTCCTAAAAGACCATGATGTAAAAGGGTTTGGTTGCAGTTTAAGCAAAACCGGGCGCACCCGTGAAAATTACCCGGATATCAATAATCGAACGTCTGGGCATACGTCATCGTGATTCGTGCTGGACGTGTGAAGTCAATCCACATCGCTTCTGGACTAATAATCAAACATCTGGAATCATACGCCCTCTATTTTCCACCACTCCCCGCTAAGACAGGTGGCGCACCAAATCTCGGGTGCTCTCTCACTGGCGTCAAACAGATGTGATCGGTGGCAACAAAAAATAAAATAAAATAAAATGGCACACCAGGTGTTTGAGAACCGTCCGTTTCGAACGCATCGCGCGCGGGACATGTCACGGGAATTGCATCACCGCACGCGCAACCGTCAGGCGCGCGAACCACACGACGTACACGTGCGGCCACGTCAAGGCCTGGAAACCGCCCTTCGGTCCCGTCTCCTCCACAAACACGTCATCCGCAACAGCGCTAACAACAGATTCCATGCCCACCTTCTCCGCTCTCCACGTCCCAACGGCACAAGCTCCGGGCCAACTTGTCCTAGTACACGCCTGCTACATGCACCAAGTGGGCCCACCGCTACCTAACATGGCCCAGATGCTCAGCACCCTACAACTTGAATTTTTTATTTTTTATTTTTTTATTTTTTGGAAGAGACCCAAACGCTAGCAATTCAAGCAGGCCGAAGCGATGGCCACGGATCAACAGACGTTCATCATCCAAATCGATTACAAGAAAGAAGTAACAGCTGCTTTTGAAAGAACCTCGAGTTTCTAATATTTTCTTTTTAATTTTCTATCTTGTTAAAACATAAACCAGGAAAAAGGAGGAAAAAAAAAAAGAAAAAAACAGATGAAAAGGCGAAGATCGAACTTTGCACTAATGCCTGAGATCATCGCACGTATTCTCCCCCAGCGCACTTTAGCAAGCGGACGAAAGTCAGACGGGGAGACGAACCGAGAAGGCAGGGCAGAAATTAGTAGTACTCGTCGTCCGAGCTTTCAGGTTTGGGCGTCTCGTTGAGGTCAGGATTCTTGCACACCCTTCGCGAAGGCTTCAGCAGCCCTCTCTCCAACGCATCGACCCGAGCCCCGACCTCGGTCGCTTTCTTCCTTATCGACGCCGCCGAAAGGTCGTGCAGCCGCTCCTCACAGGGGAATTCGGGGAAATTCAGGCGGGCGGAGGGGCCCCTCAGGTAGAAGACGGCCGTATCGTAGGCTCTGGCAGCGGCCATGGGAGTGGAATACGACCCCAGCCAGATCCGAGTCCTCTTGTTCGGCTCTCTGATCTCGGCCACCCATTTCCCCCATTTCCTCATCCTGATGCCTCTGTAAGGCTTGCCTCCGCACGGCGAAGCCTTTCCTACTCTGGCGCTGGCTATGCCGCTCTGGCCTTGCTGAGAGTCCGAGCTGGAGCAGCACTCTCCTTCCATGGTCGAGTTTTCGAACATGAGAATCTTTGGCATTTCGGGCGTGATGCCGATCTATATATGGGATGGGTGGGAGGGCGGCAGTCGCGTTTATCTGTGGTGTGTCGCTGTTTGTCTTGAGAGGATAGGATGGGAGAATTATTCATTATTGCATAATGAGATAATTGGGTAATTAGAAAATGGCAGGATAAAAAATAAAAATAAAAAAAAGGTTGGGGAAGGGGCACGAAATGCTCCGACTGGGCTGGTTTGTCGGCTCATTCGGCTGCCACGTTGTCAATCCTTGCCGACATTGTTCCCTCGCTCTCACGAGCGCTTCGATGAAAGACCGAATTGGCATACGCGTCCACGTGGATTGTGCAGGTGACGGGGAATTGAGCTCCGTGCACCACCTGTCTCGAAAGCGGCTTGGAGGACGCCCAACGGCTACTGGTCCTGGCCTTTCTAGGTGACTTGTCTGCGCCGCATGTGAGGTTTGGCCGTTTAGGACACTCGAGCATCATCTTAAGCCCGCGTAAGCTTGGAGTCGCACTTGTACGGCAAAATAATGGCGGCGTCAGTTACTTGGTTAATCAATAATTAATAAATAACTCTTAAAAATATAAAAAATAGTCATTAAAAATATAAACAGCGATCAATAAATATGTCTGAGCATGAAGGAAAATGGAAAGTTGTTTTTTAAAAAGGTATCGTTTTCTAAGACATGAATTTAATATATATATATATATATTCAACATCCTATACTTATCATTTTGTTCTTATCTATATTTTAATAATTAATATTTATATATTTTAACTTTATTTATACTCTCACGCTTTTCTTTCCACTTTCCTTTCTTTACCGACCTGGTACTCCCTCCATCTCTCTCTAAGGTAGAGCGGTAGAAGTAAACAAAAGTTGTGTGTGCAAGCATTGAGATCTCCCCTTTGATGTTTTAAGAGATGCGTGGAGCAGGTTTTATGGTCGATTCGTGGGACGGACGGTTCCTATTGTCGTATCCGCTACTAAGCTGTCCAAATGGCCGTTTGTTTCTGCTGCTTTTCCCATCATGTCTTCCCTGAGTCAAATGACTGTATTGTAAGTGGTGTGAACCATAAAATGCATAAAATAAGATAAATATTTTTAAAACATTTTAAACAAATAGATTGTTTATTTTGTCAACTGGATAAATTTCATTTCAAATTTACCGTATGTTGAGAGATTTGCTCCGAGCTGGCGAGACCCACCTAGATTAAATAGGAACAGTAATTTTCAATGCCATTTACGTGCCCATTGTCGGTTTTAAAAGGGCTAAAGCATTTAAATGCACCTACCCGTTCCCAACCGAGCCGATCATTCGCTTCCAGTTCCCATCGCGAAACTTCGCCTCAATTTCCCGGTGCCGACTTTCTTCCCCTGGTGCAGGTGTAAACGACTTGGATTTCACGTCCACCAAAGTCCAATTCCATGGAGAGGTGCAAGCACGTGTCACGGTAACCCGCTCCTTCATCTGGCAAGATGCACTGAACAATAGCCCAAGTCAAACGAACATATCATGAAACGAGCAGTTCGGAAAATCAATCCGAAGTCCAAATTCAGGGGCGTCTGCCAACCTCATTTCTCGCGCGGCCCCCTCTCCTGCTCTTGATACAATGACCACGATGGACGGCCCAGATACCGACACGTTGGCAGTCGGCTCTACCTCTCACGTGTGCGCAGCCGCCGGGTCGAGCACCTGCTAGCTTACGGCGAGCGCGAAGTGACGTGGGAAGGTAGGTCGGTGGGAGATGCATTTTTCTTTCCGTCCACGCAATGACGTTTGGATGCATTCGCGGAAATAAATACAGGGATTCCGGTACGCATGCGCGCTAGTACAGCAATTGCATCGCGGAAATTCCAAAATGGACCGTTTAACCCACTGAAAAATGCAACGCAACGTCGTGGTGGTTCATATCTGATTACCCAAAGCCAAAATCAGACTCCAAAGTAGTGTTTTTTTAGCAAATTTTGACCGAGTATAGATGTCCCCGACCTGCAGGAGCATCCATACTTTTATTTTTATTTCCGCGAAATTTAAAATGGTGGTGTGTCGTGCTGGAGCAAAACCTACGCTGATCCGAGCCGTATGAAATTGGATCACCGCTGCGGGTGTAACGAAAATTGAAACCGATCAAGACATCCTAATAATCCACTTGAGCTCTTTTTAATGGGGTGTTATACAAAAGAACTAATACTGCAGTTCATATTTGGATCTGACGGCAAACAAAGACGGCTTGTGGCTGCTTTGGAGACTAATATCTACCGCCAGCAAATACAATTATGAATAACTCATCTTGGCATAAAGCTGGTGGATGCGACAGTGATGTGTTGTCCAACATGCGCCATTTTCGTACGAAAGGTGACAAGCACCGACGCACTGAATACCCAGAAATACTGATTGGCCTGATACATGATCCCGTTGTTGATCACGTCATGCAATGGCAGAAATTTCCGTAATTTGGAAGCTTAAGACAAAAGAAAAAAAGAAAAGACTCGGCTAAAGCTTGCGATGCAACCGCTTTTATCTGACGAGTTTGTTGAGGGAACGAAGGGCAGATGTGACCGGTGCGCCGTAGAGCATTTATGCGTAGCGCGACTCGCTGGGTATCTTTTGCCGACTCCGCCGGCCATTCATGCGCTGCCATTCGTTCACGCAATCCAATTGTATTCTCGAATGCTCTGAACCGTTCAACTTTTGGACCCACATCTGACGGAGGATTGGCCTGTAACTATACTAAAATGACTGATTATGTGGGATAAGAAATGTAGTTATAGCTTGATTGGATCCATTTTCGAGCCATGTTCCACTGTAGAAGGTTGGGCCGTTGGGTTAGGCTCGCACGCCGTGGATTAAATCCGTCAAAAAATTGGCGGTGACGGTCCGTTGGGTGTAGCCTAGACATTTAATTGGCTCTGCAGTCAGAGTCACGTGGATAAAGCACGTATAGAACGGTTTCCTGCCATGATTTCGCCAATCATGGCCGGTCCTGGCCTAGGGCAGTAATCGAAAATAGACCGCCTGCGCTGCAGTGTACCCCCGCAATTCAACCGGTCGTTCACGGCGCGCGTGGCGTTCATTTAACGTTAACATGACATGCAATGCTCGTGATGTTGATTTAGAGCCTGATCGATTTCATGGATCTCAATTCCATGGAAAATTCTATTCGCAAATTGTTGATTTGACACGTAATTTTCACCGCAACCTTATTTTTTCTTTATTGTTTATATGTTAAATTATTATTATTTTTTTTATTTTAACTACATTATTTTATGGTTGACACGGTTCATATGAAAGACATCAATTTTTTAATCAAATAAACTTTACCTGTTAAGCCCTTGGCCAAGGCCTTTTTGAGTGCATTCCAAAATAAGCGCGTTTAAAATATTGCCTTTGAATGCCCACTTTCAAAATAATGTGATGTTGTAGTTTTCTTTAATAGATTATTTTTTATTATTATCTTTTTAAATTATTATTTTTAATTAAATTACCAATATTAGCATGTATTTTGAGTACACTTTCTAATATATCCTCTGTTAAATGTACTCTATCCAATCCGACCTCAATGCAAGCTTTATCAACACATCTTAAAGGTTAATGTATCCCTTCCAGTGGTGCATTTTGGTCATATTGGCCTGACCAACTTACTGATAATTTTAAACTAAAAAATTCTTTTTTTTTAACTAAAAAATTCCTTTTTTTATAGAAAGTATTAGAATAGCCCATCCGTGCCAACATCGATCACATAGTATTTTAGGATGAGTGTTTTGCTAATTCGATTTATGGATTTAAAGGGGGCTAATCTTCAAAAAGAAATTCACATGGATTGCTAATAGAATTGGTCCTTATAGAGCAATGTAGCTAAGGTCACCCAACCGATATCAATGGCTTGGGCAGAGAGGTTTTCCAATGTCTTGGTTGGATGGTGGCGAGCGCATAAAAACTGGTAGGAGGGGAAAGAAAAAACGAAGCTTACGGCAATTGGATATCTTTTGCCTCACATGCGGCATGAAGGCTCGAGAGATTTAAAAATACAACGTTCAATGCATCTTCTTGATTGCCTATTAAACCTGCTCTGATTCTCATTGCCTTCTCATTAGAGTAAAACAATCGGCACCGACTTTCCGCAGTCTTTTGTTTACTGCCGCGAATCAGACATTAGGGGAACCATTTTGCTTAATTAAAAACAACGAAAGATAACCGACGCGCAGTTCCATCCAATCAAATCGCGGATGCAGATCTCGCACACCAGGCCAAAATCCCTTTATTTACTTTTGCTACTTTTGGCTGTTCTTGTTTTGGAAAGGTTGAAATATCGCGAGTCTGTAACCAATCGAACGACACATTCATCCATCTGCACATTGCATGGGTGAATTAATTTTTCGATTTTAAAAGCCAATTTCTGATTTAATTATTCAATTTATCGTAGTTTATTTTACTTAACTTTTATCAAAGTCTTATTTAAGCCACGCCTCTTAAAAGGATATAAAATCACGTGTAAAATGTTAAAATCATTTGAATCCATTTACTGGAACATACAATGCGATAAAAAAAAAGTTATGTAGTCATTCGTGTAGGCAGAAAGAAATGCCAGAAGATACAGACCTTTAATTAAGAATTATAAAAGTTTCGTAACTTTTAAATAATTTTAATGGAGCAATAAAATCATTTAAGTGATCCTAACATACAAAAAGCCCAGTCAAGAGGAGACGGATCAAAGGTCTTGACATGGACAGGTTTCTACTTTGCAACAATCAACGTGATAATGTCGTGGAAATGGACCGTCTATGAAGGATGATATAAAAATCAGAAGGTGGCTATATGAACCATGATATAAAAATCAGAAGGTGGCTACTTCGATGCTCCTGACAGCTGGCCAGCCGCATTAATTAGACCACCATACACATGCAGTGCTAAGTAACTGGAATAAATTTCAAAACCCACCGCCAAATTGAACTAGGGTGACTTCTGGATAGCATGCCTTTACAAGATCAGACCGACGTATTGAAACAATTTATTTTTAATTTTTTGGCACTAGACATATCCATCTGCTTGGATATTTTCCTCTCAATTTCCCGAGTGCAACCAGACGGACGAAATTTCAATCATTGATTAGCCGACTGCCTTCAATACATGGCCGAAACTTTGACCCCACACTTGGTATTTTTTTGTGGTCACACTAAACCAGTTCCGGTGATGACTGGTGCTTTGTTCAGGTCTGCACGACTCTTTCTATTTTTCATTTTCCACACGAGAGCTTGGTAGCGTTAGCCTGATTATCATCGAGCTAGGCCGCATGCCACTTCTACAACGTGCCCCACGACGATGCAAGGGGACAAAGGGCCGCATGATAAGTGGATAAGCAGCTTGCAGCTCACAAACCTACGCACGTTTCCCTTTCAAGGCACATTATTGCTGAAAATCCACTCCGTCGTCCATTGGATTAGCCTTTTGCATATTGCCCCTTAAATTTCATAAATTTGCATGTGTATCTCCGTAATTAATAAATCTGTATATTAAAAATATTCCAGGAGTGGAAAAGCTCGCAATTTTTGTTTCATCCATACTTCCACATCTTTTTTTTTTCCCCATCCATTTTAATTCCATTCGACATTCTAATTGATTAACAATTGTACTTTTTTATTATCATCTATATTCTTAACCATTATTTTTATCTTTTTTTGTATAAAAGTCCATTTAATTTATTTTTATTAACTCTATTTTTAATTGTTATCTCAGTCAATAAATAAAATGTGAAAAAACGTTACATCTCAATGGAAAAAACGGAAAATCCTCTTTATTTCAAGGGAATCAAGTTGATTTTACAGGCAGATAATAATGTAGCCGGGCTAACAGTTAAAGTCAATTAGGTGGCAGACGGAGGGATAAAGAAGCAGGTTAGAATGTTTAGCACGCCAAGTTGGGGGCTGCGGCTGCCAAACTCAATGTCGTCGTCCCTCTCTTTTTCTTTTTCCTTTTCAAAAAACTAAAAATAAAAGTTTGATATTCATGATATCGACATTGATTAAGTGCCTCGATAAGGAGCTACAGTTAGCAGATCAATCATTAAATACATTTTGGACAATCCATATGAAAATTGGTCAATTGGATAAAAAAAAAAATAGTTTCTTTAATCCATGACGCCGTGGACCGTTTTGGTCGGCACAACTGAGAGGAATGGTCGGTCGTAAAATCGTATTACCTCGCATCGAGTGTGTCTTACTGACTCTCGGAAAGCCATCGATGGAGAGGAGGAAGAATGAGCGGGTAGCATGGTGTGGATGGGAAAATGGTAGGAATCTGTAAGGGAAACGAGACGTGGGCACAGGAGATGCATAAGACGAGGGTATTGAAACGGAGAAAATTGGGAATGTTGACTTTTAACTCCTGCCGTGCTTCATCATCACATCCTCTTGTTTTTCGACATAAAACCACTGTTTTCAGAACCGGATCGGACTTGCCGGTCGAACCCATCAGGTGACCGATCGATCTAGCCCAGTTTAGTCTAATAATAGATTTCTTAAAATTTTAATATTTCTGATAGAATAAAAGAATAATCCAAACTAGTAAATATTATATAAAAGATGTATATGCTTAGATTAATATCTATGTTTTATATTATTTTTTTAACTTTTTCAAAAAATAAAAAATAAGTTCAATCATTTGAACTGATTGGATGCTTGGCCGGTTTAATTGTTGGTCTAGTTCTGATAACACTGCTTAAAACATATGCATGTAATTAAGTTTTTCCCTATTTTGTATAGAGGAGATGGTGCAAGAATTGGATAATGTTTGTTTTTATTTCTTTCAAAAATTAAAATTTGGTCAGGTTGGGGCCACATCAACCTAACTCAGTTCAATT
>JAYJMB010000681.1:0-17686 GCA_036873735.1 Pouteria campechiana | reverse complement strand
CGTTCGCATTTCGTTTCTTCCTCATTATTTACTATGCCTGATCTGACTTCTTGAGCGCGCTCTCCGCGACGTTCGAAACAACTAGCTAAGAGAGTTAGTGGTGCATCATCAGACTTAACCAGCAGGTTAAGTGTGACCAAAGAGTTGGTAAAAAATGGTCAAGAGTGTTGATCATTGCAGTGATAGGTTCATTTGTAGTCTACCTATGGTGGTGGATGAGTGTTGCTGAGCAAGGAAGATGTTCCTTAAGTTCCTATGGTGGAGCGGAGTCGGCAATGAAGCAAGCTTGGTAAAGTGGCATGAGCCAGAGCCAAGATGCAAGGTACTCCTAGAGAGGAGGGTAGCTGAGTAGAGCTAGTTCCTTGTGGCAACATCAGAGAACGAGGTTTGTGGTACTTGTAGTCGATGAGGGCATCAACTAGTTCGGGTGGTGGAGGCTTGTAACACCCCTATACTACGGATCGCTCGAGGGACAGGCGATGTGATCACTTGCGCGGAGTGAGTAATGAATTGTTGCATTGTGGGATGCTGGACGGTTCCTTGGTGGACCATGAGATGATTCCAAGGCGGGATCGTTAATGCAGGTTGCATCATGAATGTGGGATGCATCGTGGATGCTTGATATGGATGGCTTGTTACGCCCTTATAATGTGGATCACTTCGCAGACGAGCGATGCGGTTCATTTGCATGATGCGAATGAAGTGAGATGATCTGATGTTGGATCATGGGGCAGATCCAAGGCGGGATCGTGAGGCGACGACTCCTAGGCGGGATCGTGAGGCGACGGCTCCTAGGTGGGATCATGACGTTGATCCAAGGTGGGATCGTGACGCTGATCCAAGGCGGGATCGTGAGACGGTTCCAAGTATGGGATCATAGATGCAAGTTGTATCATGGATGCGGATCACATGGAGTATGCGGGACGCATCGGTAGTGCACGTTGCAGATCAAGAGGGATCGACGCATCGATGCATTAAGGTCCATGCTGGACGGACACAGCAAGGACGGTGCCAACTGAGCTTGGTATGAGCAGCGGACTAGGAGGATGCTGATCAGATGGGACAGCTCGAGTGGATGGCTTTTCCATGTTTCCAATTGGACATGTGATGATGTGGTGGTGATGTGGCAATGGTGTGGACCTCTACAGCACATGTGGCGCACACGCGGAGCACATGTGGCAAGGGCTTGGATCAAGCCCTTGGTGGTTGGAGCAATGCCTTGAGAAGGGGAGGACTTAGTCCACCTCTCCCATGAAGAGAGGGAGAGTGGGACATGTGTCTTAGAAGGGACACATGGCATCTTCAAATGTAGGACATGTGTGTGACATGTGTCTCTATATGAGAGAATTAGGGATATGTGGCTTGAGGGTGAGCTAACGTGTATCTACTTGGTTATTCCTTGTACACTATATAAACTCATAGGGTCTCACTTGTAAGAAGGAGAACAAGGAGAACCTGAGTCTTAGGGAAAGTCTCGTGGGAGAAGGACCTTAGGCAAGTCCGGTACGGTATACGTTGTAGCATTATTTCCTTAATGATAAGGTTGGGAAGTTGAATTCCAGTAAGTTACTTATGTTGTTTTGCTTCCAGTTCACTCTTTGTTTCTTTCGGATTGGTTCTTGGATTTGCTATGCTTTATATGCTGAATTAGGCTACTAAAGTGTTAGATCCTTAGGCTTGTCTCATGGTTCAAACTATAGAGAGTTCATACCCATGACAATAGGAGACGTGTTTCTCTTTCCCGCTCGCTATTTCTCACTACAAGTACATGAGTCGACTCTCAGTGCGAGGCTTCGGTCGAGTGGAGGGCTGCGATGAAAGGATCCCGATCGTTCGGCTGGAAACGCCCTGCACCAAATGTCTTAAGTGCGGGGGCCCACATAAAATCAAACCCCTATATATATAATATAGTTTAATAATAGCTTGGTGAAATATCAAAAATTTTATTTACATCAAGATAGATAAGCTATATATTAATTGACCACTAAACATTCAATGTTATCTTTTTCTTTAAGGATATTGGTGACTCAATAGGTTTATTAAGTAGGTGACCGTGCTGCAGGTTTGTGTGGCTAACTGCTTGTTTTTCGGTGTTTATTTCCATGGTTGAATGCTAATTTCGTAAGGCATCATGGATGACATGCATGGAGAAACGGTCAACCTTTTAAGAAGCTTAGTGCATCCTTCTAGTTGGAAATTCCCTATCTTCATCAAGGGGAATTCCTGAGTTGCAAATTTCCTATCTTCATGAAGTGGACTGGAAGATTTGGTGCAGAATTATTTGCAAGCGAAGTTACTCTAATGGTTCCAATGGAGTTAATTACTCCAATCTCAATTGGCATTGGTTTGATTTTATTCGTGGATTGAGAAAATTAGAGATACGAGTAGAATTGGTAATGATAATTTTGGAAAGAGAAAGTTTATATTGCAAACTGTTCTAATATAAACAAATAGAATTTCAAAGGCATTTTTGGAATTTTTAAATAATTAATTTGTAAAGATTATTTAAATTCTTTTTTAATTTTAAATAAATATCAACAATATAATGGATAAGTATGTAAAATATGGAGTTGAGTCATACTATAAATATTTTAAAAAATATATTTTGAAAAATCCAGTTTGATGAGCGCATAAAAATTTTTATGGACTCTAATGGAGTTTAATCAAGTTTGATAGTAGTTTTATTAAGCTCTGTTAAACTCTATTAAATATCAATAAATCTAGCATAGGTTTAATGCAGTTTAACTAAATTTAAATGAGTTGAATTAAGTTTAATAATAGTGTTACTAAACCTTATGAAGTATTAATAGAGTTTAATAGAGTTTAACTAACTGTAACTGAGTTTAATAGAAGCCTTTTAATGAATAAGAACCGGCTTTAATCAGATTTACTCAAGTTTAGTAAAAATTTCATTAAAGTTTATTAAACTCTGTTAAGGCCCATTAAATTTTTTATATTTTAATAAACTTCAACGGAATTTAACACGTTTTAATGGAATTTAATAAATAATTATTATTATTATTTAAAAATGATGAAATTTGGTGAAAAGATGATGTAAACCTCTTTATGCTGGTGGTGGAAGATACGAACCTCCACATGACTGTAAGAGATTATGCAAAGAATACTTTATTCCATACCAAAATCAAAACAAATCCCCTGATCACACATCCATAAGAGTCCAGAATCATGCTTCCGTAGACAGCCATGCTTGCCGCGCAAGTTTATTAGAAAAATTCTGAACTTATTTCTAGCAATGACATGTTGTATTGTGAGCCAGCTCAAGAGTTAATTTCATTTCTACTTGAATAAAACATGGAAAAGCATCCACGCTTCTCCATTGGCATATGCAAACAGCTCACCTCAAGAAATGCAGAAGCCCCGCCAGTAGTTAATCTGTTTTGTAGCACTCTCCTTGCTTCCCTAATTGGACTCCAGGATCTCTTTGGCCTTATCCATGTTTTTATCTAGTTTCTTCAACCACTCTGCCCTGCAAGAGAAAATCAGTTCCCATCTCTCTCGTATGTCTTTCCATGAATGAAATCAAATAAAAATACGAAAAACAGAGACAAAAGTAAGCTTGGTTTTTCCATAATCAGTTCGGGCAAAATGATTCCCATTGAGAATCCAATGGTCAACCACTGACACATCATCCTGCAAACATCTAGTGCCAAGTTTAGATGTTGTTTGCTATTTGGGAAATGAGGGAATTGTTATGTTTGGGGTATCTTGTATTTTGTAAGGATCACTGGCCTTCTGCATGGATTGTGGGTTTGTCTAGATGCCCATATTTGTACGGGTGTAGAAACAAGGTATTTTCTACGTTTGAACTAGAGAAAAAGTGAGAAGGTGAGAGATTGAGATAGTGCGTCTTTGAGAGAAGCTATAGTTCGATTTCGAAGTTAGTAGAAACATTATTTTTCTCTGGTGGAATAAGTTGTAAGCCAAACATCTAATTCTCAGCGTTCTATATTGCGTGCTTATGTTCTCAACCCTAACTTGAATTTAATGCACAAGAACGATCTATTGCTTTGTGTTTTATTCTTTTACAACCCATTTATCTGTTGTAATAGGAGTATAGACTAAAATATTGGTAAGATGAGAAAATCTAATAGGGGCCGGATCCAATACAACGTATTCTACTTTAGTTAAAGTAGAACTTAAATCCGAACTATTGGATTTCAGACTTGTGGTGGATTTAGGGTCAACCGTTTAACGGGTAAGAAGTAAACCCAAGACTCGAGTAGAGGGGCTGTCTCGCGTGTCTAATCTCAGAACCTACTCTTTTGTGCTTTCAACCAATCTCTATAATATCTGTGTTGTGTTTAGTCTTCTGAGCGCCATGGTTGTTGTTCCGGCAGCCATGGAAATGGATTCCGGAGAGAAATAACTCAATGAGCTTGGATACAATCAAGAACTCAGAGAAAGATGGTTATTTAATCTTCCTTTTTCCTGTGGACATGGATTTTATTGCCTTTGGTTTTCTTTTCCTTCTCTTTTCTGTTGTCTTTTATGTGTTTTCTTATGTGCAGCAGTGGTGCAGACACTATTCATGGTGGTTGAACCCTAGATTTCTTCTCAAACCCCAATCTTGCCTTGGCTTTTGACTCATCACCAGCGGCAGCAAGGCAACAGCAACAGTTAGAAGAAAACCCCTTTGGCCCTCTAACAGTGAAGAAGAAAACTCCTCTGTCTGCGATACCGGTAGCCCCAAATCCATCCTCTCTTCGGTTATCCTCGAAGGCTTCAACTGTGTCTTTGTGAGTAGGGGGCTGTCTCATTTTGTTAGATGCTATAGAGGAAGATAATTTGTATTTGATTGAGGCAATTAACAGCTTGGGGTGTATGAATAGTCGTAAGTCTCCTGTCTCAACTAGATGTTATTATGGTTATGTACTGTGTTTCTGAACATGGAATAATAAGATCTGTTTGGAAAAGAAGTTCTAACATTCCTATTTGTACCTGGAACCTCCTAGGATGTAAACTATTTTCAGATTTGAATCCTTTTGTGTGGAAAATATGAAAGGGAAAAGAAGAAGAAGAAGAAAGTAATCTGCCGTTGCTACTGTAAACCTCAAGAATTCAGTCTTACAATGTCTCATTTATGAGGATATGTACTTGAACAACATTTGAGGTCATTTCCAACTTGGGATCCATTTCAATCATTGTCCTTCCAAGTATACATTGTACGGTTTACAACTGTTGTGCATTTGGAAATGTGTGGAAGGAAATTGGTTAGACCAGTGGTTGCAGAGTAGGTCCAAATGATCTGGGAGTTGTCTTAGCGTGATCCCTCTTACAATTCTTTCTTTTATTTTTCTCCATCTGTTTTGCTTTTTTCTTTATTCTACTTCGTGTCGAATCAATCTTTGATACTGCGAATGATGATTATATTGTTTAGTGCATGCAAATATAGACTTCCATTTGAGATGTGAGAATCTCTCCGGCTGTTCTTGGGCTTTTCTTTATGAATTAACAGTAATGGTTTCTCAATTCTGGAAGACGCTGTGATGCTTGCAGATTAGGGGCAAGAATGTAGGCATCATTGGGCTTGGCAACATTGGCTTAAAGATAGCTACGAGGCTGGATGCCTTTGGCTGCAACATCATTTTCAACTCAAGAACAAAGAAACCTGTATCATTCCATTATTGTTCAGTCCTGGATCATGCAGCCAGAAGTGATGTTATCACGGTGGCATGTGCATTGACCAATGAAACAAAACATATGATCAACAAAGATGTCTGTTCTACACTTGGAAAGGAAGGTGTCATCATTAACATTGGGCGCGGGGAACTTATTGATGAGAAAGAATTGGTCAGGTGCTTGGTGCATGGAGAGATTGCTGGTGATGAGCTTGATGTATTTGAGAATGAGCCTGCTGTGCCTGAGAAACTCTTGGCCATGGACGATGTTGTGTTGTCTCCTCATCGAGCTATCTTTACACAAGAATCCCATTCGATGTTGCTTGAAGTTATCGCGGGCAACCTTGAACCTTGAGGCATTTTTCTCAAATAAACCCTTGTTAACTCGTGTGAAGGAGTGAGTATGCTCTTCTCTTCTCATTCTTTTACTTGGCAATTACTCAAACGAATAGCTTCCACCATCGCAATCTGAAGTGCTCAATATGGAGAGATTGTGGATTCATACTAGTGTCTTGTCTAATGTAGACCATTCCAAGAAGTAAAATCAGATTATCCATGGAATGGTTAGTTTTGCATGTTGCGTACCAAGTTCAATGCGTCAGCAGAGGGACCGTTTATAGGATTAAATGATCTCACTCATTACATCATAGGCTCAATCTCGTATGTCTTGCAGATGACTGTTGCTGTCCTTTGTTGTACAATGCTTTAATTGAAGGAAAGATCAATTGATTTCAAAGAAAATGTCTGTTCAGATTAGTTTGTTATTGATATCTCCCTTGTATGTTCAGAATGTCATAATTTCTTTGCTTGACTTGCTAGTGTTAAGCAACCTACCCATTAGACAATTAATAGCACTCGCTAATGTCCATGCTAATTTTATATTCTCTGCTGCTGCCTGATGCTTGGATGAAGTGAAGTTACGTAAAATAAGTGGCCGACGTTTAACTTTTGCCATTGCTTTTTATTTGAAAATTTGATAACCATGCCATTTCCAAGGATTTTAAAAAGAAAAGAAAAGAAAACAAGAAGAAAACTGAGGGCTTTCTCTGCTGTGGTTGAGAATAATGAGGCTTTGGGATGATGATGGTTCACCTGTTTCCGGAATATAATCACAATGCCACAGAACTCTAGCTACTGGCTTATTCTCTGTTTTCTTTTCTTTCTTTCTTTCTTCTTCTCTTCTTCTTCTAACATAAACTAGATTTATTTCCAATTATTTGCCCACTTTACCAATTTCATTTTTGTAATCTTCTCTTCCTCCTCTTTTTCCAATTCCCAAACAGATCGTTGCACAAAGCATCCATAATTTGAAGAATATGAAATTTATCATTCATGGGAACTCAATAGAAATCCATCTAATAAACTATACTTCATTTTATTGTGTGTGTTAAGACTTAAGAGTAATGCGTAGTTAAATTACCAAGTATTTAAAATTGCTGATGACAATGATACCCTGCTTGCTTAATTTTATGTCATAACCAAATAACACCCTTAATATGGACCTTGTGAACACTGAATTTGCATTGAAGGTAATATACAGAAAGAGTTTAAGGCCATAATTTTGGGCCGCGAGAAATTCTGATCAAGATTCAAGGCACAAATGATGCCCAATTTTAATAAGATTTCATAATTTTGATCAATGTTGTGCTATACTCTTGAAGTAGCTTTAACCCAACTCACATGAATTACCCCTGATAAATTGCAGTTTCAATGGGTCAACGTCAGGGTGTGTTTGGTTGGGTAAAGGAAATGGAAAAAATATATATATATAGAGAGAGAGAGAGAGAGATAATGTCAGTTATCAAATTAAAATAGATATAAAATAATAATTAAAAATATAGTTAATTATGGAAATTTTGGTTTGTTATTGTAAATATACGTCACATTATTCTTTGGAAAATCAATTTTTCTTTTCCCTTTCCCCAACCAAACAGCCCTCAGGGTCTGTTTAGGTTCTTACTGAAGAGAAATACTTCTCTGTTGAACTAGTTTCATCAATATTTACCTATCTTTACTAACCATATATATATATATATATATATATATATATTATTTCTATCCTAATCTTAACAAAAAATCAGATTGGACCCGTTTCAAATTCAACCCGCTGCGCATGCTTTGTATCTTTCACGC
Organism: Pouteria campechiana; assembly: GCA_036873735.1. Lineage (NCBI taxonomy): Eukaryota > Viridiplantae > Streptophyta > Magnoliopsida > Ericales > Sapotaceae > Pouteria > Pouteria campechiana. The sequence continues at coordinate 9,914 of JAYJMB010000681.1, read as the reverse complement.
GTTGCTTCCAGAAAACCCCAGAGACAAAGGATGTAGGCTGTCTACAGCCTGTCCGGATGCGTGTTTTTGCTTTATTAGATCCACACTTATGATGCACAACATCTACCCATTTCTAGCACCTGGAGAGCATCAATCTCATAAAAACTCTTTATGGGATAGAGAAATCGCTAAAGCCCAACAAAATCGACACCACCCACCCCTTTTTTTACATGCAAAAGATTGGCAGATCAGAAGACTGAAGCCAATATTAGAGAAATACTGGCTTCATCCATTTCAATTCGGAATTGGAAATACAAACAGGCACGTAGAGGTAAAACCTCCAAATTCAAATTGAATGAAATAAAAAATAATTTAGTAAAGGGATTTTAAAATGGTTGTAGAATCATTTTAAAGATATTTTTTAAAAAAGGGACCTAATACCATTGAATCATTCGGCTTGATGGGCCTGCTCATTAGACGGGCCAATGGTCTTAACGGGTCTACTCGTTAGATGGGCCAATGACCTTAACGAAACTATTTATTAGATGAGTCAATGGTCTTACGAGCCTGCTCGTTAAACACCGTTAGATAGAGTTAGCTGGGTTTTATGGGCCGCAACTTTCTAATAGGCCTTAAAATTAGAGCCCATTAGACGATGTTAGTTGAGAGTAAAACCCATCCAAAGATCTCATCATTTCTATTAAAGCCCATTAACTTCCATTAAACACCATTAACTAGTATTAAAGCTCATTACTTTAGTCGATAAACTCTCGTTAGATACTATTAAATAACATTAAATGGTATTAAACGTCATTAAATATTATTTATATTATTACTATTAAACTTTATTAAATGTTATTAATTTTTGTTAAAACCTGTTAACTGTCATAAACTCTCGTTAGATAGCATTAGACGGAATTAAAACATATTAAATGGCATTAAACGGTATTAAATCATATTAAACAGTATTAAACGACATTAGAAATTATTGTTTGAATTTCAAATATTATTTTTATCAGTTAATAATTTATAAATATTATATATAATTATTTAAAATCAAATATTATAATAAATAATTTTATTAAATATAGATTTTAATCATTAAAATTAGTATAAATACATTTTATAAATATTTTGGGCCCAATTTATATGGAGCCCAGAGCCCATTAAACGCTATTAAACAATATTAAACATAGTTAAAACTCATTCATTTTTATTAAATCTAATAATTTATATCATAAAAATAAAAATAAACTCTTTTTAATGCATTATCTTATGATAATAACTAAAACTTTTTTTTGGTAATAAACAAAAAATTTTATGAATAACATTTTTGTCAAACATATGTATAATTTAATGATCTATAACCTAGACGGAAGTGATTGTAATTTTAAGTACTCCAATATGATATTTATTATCAATTATATATATACTCTTATATAACTAAAATCCTACTCTCAACATAAAATTACAATAATGCCCCTTATTCTATTTTAACTGAAATAGAATGTGTTCTATTGGATCTTTCCCCAATCTAATATAAGCTGGAACTAGTAGAAAAAGGAGTTTGATGGCTTAAGCAGTATCCTAGAAGGAAAGAAACAGTGTGTACGCCAATCATCTTCATCCATGGGCTACAAGACACATCACATATGTATCAAAGGAGGATTTGTAATTTTAAGAAAAACAAAGCAAGCAACATGTCAGGATTAAATTGCTAGAGAACGTTTATGGATAAGAAAATAATCACTGACAGTAATATAAACTTGAAATTACCATCCGTTGTGAAAAATATCTACAACCATTGCATTGTTGACAAGTTCAAACATTTTTATTGTAGATAAAATCAGAGTTTTTGTATGATTAATATTTTAGCAAATGCATTGGGAGCATATCTACTAGTGGTAAGCAAGTGTCTTGTGGCACATATGTTCTAGGAAAAGAAGGCCATTAGCTGCTAGCCATTTGGATGTCTTCCTCAATAGTAGTTCAAAGTTCTTATGATGTCAAAGATGAACGAAATCAAGAATCAGCTGCAATGAAGGTATATGCCAAACAACAAATTATATTTAGGATAGCAATGGCTCGCTTACCTCAAATAATTCAATTACGAATACAAGATACTATCTGCGACCAACTACACTTGCACGATTTTCAAAACTCATCTTACGAGAACGATACTACGTAAAACTTTTCTACTAGCACATCTCAATAAACCAGGCAATATAGTATCAGAAATATATCTGATACTCAACATTCCCCACCTAACTCTAATATCACTGTTGAACATGGCTCATTTAAGGCTACCCCTGCAAGATACAATCTGCTCTAGTTGCAGGATCAACTGTGCTCATATAGTTTTCAAAATACGTGTTACAAGGAGAATACTATGCAAGACTTCTCTACCAACACATGTCATCAAACCAGGCAATTTGGGATCAAAAACATATCTGATTACCAATACTATCAAAAGTAGCTTCCATTTCATGTTCAACTATGTCTGCTAGTATAACCTCGACATTTGAAAGTTGAAGTTTCCTGAACAATGCAGCAAATTGTTCCATTGAAAGTTATTGTAAACAAATTAATAAAGAAATTGCACAAGGTAGTGTTTGTGATTGGGCAAAACATTGCAAAATGTCCTCATTCATTTAATATAGTCAGTTTCACAGATCAAAAGCCGATAGTAATTGATCTAAGCAGTTATCAAATTGTCACGAAACTAGATCTGACCAGCTCTTGGATGTTGGATATAAGCCAAACTAGATATCCCATTTAGTACTACCCAGGCTTCTCAACGAAGGTACATATGTAGCGTGGCATTAGAAGGAACATTGAATGCCATTATATTCACCACCCTGCCCTCTTTGAGTTCCCAGAACAAACAAGAACTGCTAAACTGTTAAAGAATCAGATCTTATTTCATGATAAAGAGGAAATCCAAGGGATTCTCGCAATTATAGAACTCTTTTTTAAGTCTTATAAAAATTGCTGATTGGGAAGCATTGGCATTGAGCTGTAAGCAGGGGTTGAAGCAGTTTTACTAAGGAAACCAAAAATTATGTCACCAACAGAAATGGTTGAAGGTTGACATGAGACAAAAGGATGAAAAATAGTAAACAGAGTGCAGACGAGACGCAAAAAAATGAGTATCAGTTGGGAATAATATTAATTCAGTGTTGCAAACAGACTTACTTGCACCTCTTCTCGACAAAATCTTTCTGTAAAGCCGAATTAGTGAGAGCTGTAATATGACAGTTCTTATACTTCTAAGCAACGTACAGGGAAACTGCTCCTTGTCCACAACCAAAGTCAAGCACTCTCTGACCGTCTTCTATTTGTGCTCTTTGGCAGTATAAACCAAGCATGGTTATGTCACCTCATCCAATGTCAATGTCTTGTCTTTAAAGTAAGAACAACTGAAAAAAATAAAATGGCATAATATAATTCACAGTTCCTTTTAAATAACAGAACACACGTTGCAAAAATAATAATGATAATAACAAAAGGCACCAGAAAGTCCACTTTGCTTCCTAAAGACAGAATACACACTGCAAAAAGAAAGTGAACTTAAAAGAAACGATAACTAGAAAGTTCACTTTCTTTTCTAATGTGTGGAGACATAAAAACCAATGCTCAGGAGGAGTCAATTCTCAAATGTTAGTTGAGATAAAATTTGCATAGGTTGAACTCTTGCACCATTTATGGAAAACTAATGCTTAGGATGTTAAACATAGGTCATTGATAATTATAATATACTATTTTAGATTCCAATTCAATGCTAAGAAATTAAAGTGATTTGGCAAGAATTATTTAGGGGTGCAACTTAGGTAGGATGCCTCCGATTTTAATTAACCCAAATCCTAACTATATTTCTAAAACCTTCACCCTGACTCTGTTACTCGGGTGGTTTGGTTTAGGTTCAATCCAAGTTAGAGTTAAATATCAAGTTAAACTTTGAAGCTTTTGCAAAAGAAACTTTTAAGTTTCCTAATTACAAATTACACCTTGAGTTTTGTGTATTTGCAAAATGGCCTATAAAAGTTTTTTTATTCTTGCAGAATGAACCCCAATGGCTGATGGAGTTTGATATAATGACATTGAGTGCACAATTTATTCTCCCACAATCTAAAACTTTTATGGTCTATGTTTCAAAATTAATGTTAGGTTATGGTTAAAGTTAAGATTTTAGACCTTAGATTAGGGTTATGGTTGATTTCAACCCAAATCCAAATAACCCAAGTTGCACCCGTAGTGGTGTATGCCTCAAGATGCAGAATCATTTTGCCTCTCAACCATTTTTAGCAGTGACATATGCCCTGAGAAGCAAAATCATTTTGTCCCAAGTGATACACCTTTTTTGGTAATGGGGTATGCACCAAGACATGCGTTGGTCCCTTCAATGATGGTGGCTCAAGGGGGGGAATTAAGCTTTAGAATCTTTTGACCAAATAAAATAAAAGATTGAGAAATATCACACCATATACTAAATAAATATTTTTATAGTGATTTGGCCCAAGCTGGGATCTTACTCTACTTCTTTAAAACAATTTCCTCTACTATCTTAGGTTCCGCTAATATAATTCAAACAACCACAAGTTGATTTTCCCTGAACTCACCAATAAACTCTTTAAAATAATGCAAGACTCTCTTACTTGTAAAAACCAAACTCAATACTGCAAGCCCTTTGCTTTCAGAAACAAGATAAAAAGAAATAACTTGTATAGAAATATGTCTTTTATTTAGTCAATTTTGTACACAATGAAATCAAAACAATAAAAGATTGATCAATTGATTATAATGTTTTGGACTCCTTAAGAATTAGAGATGATGTTGCTTTCATATTTGAGTTATAGTGATCTTAGTTGGAGTTGAAATTGAGTTAGAAGAAAACTTTTTATCTTATATAAATGCACACGAAAGCTTTTGAAATGTCTAAAACTTCTTCTTCCAATATCTTGATCTTCTATTTATAAGCCTTGGAAAAGATTGGAGCTATTGTGATTGGTTTCATTGAGAATTTGACCATTCTCAATTACTTGCAAATCACTCAACCAAAAAGGCTAACAATGGTGACTACAAACTTCTGAAATTAGGCTTTAAACCTTTGAAGGTCGAGTGAACCTACCAATCACTGTTGTAGCATTAAATGAAAACATTTGAATGGGGTCTTCTTTCCGCTATATGCTACCAGGTGAGGATGCCTTCAATCCAACAACCTCTTGAAACCTTTGAAGGTTGAAGCTTCTCCTATAAAGCTTCCTTCGTGAACTTTAACAATTCAACTACCACTAATGACTAATTTTTGCAAACCTCTGAAGGTTAAGATTATCTTCTGTAGACTCCTTTGAAGACTTGATTTTACTTGGTCATTTTTAAGAGCATCCTCGAGGCCTCCGAAGAGGAAATAACACTTCTCTAAACTGCAAAAACTTGGATTTTTCTTGCATTTATATGTTTTCTTCCTTTCTTAGTTGATTTGTGATATGCATGAGTTGATTGCTTAAGCTTTTGGATCTCATATCATTGTGAACCTAGTTTCCTTGTGTCTTTCTGTAGTTTTATCATTTTTGTTCTACAACACTTAGAAACATCCTTGTCAATACTCAACCTTCTCACTAATGTATTTACTTATCATCGAAACTTAACTATTAATTTTATCATTTTTATTCTATAACACTTAGAAACATACTTGTCAATAGTCAACTCTCTCACTAATTTATTTACTCATCATCAAAACTTAACTATTATTATAAATTTATCATCAAAATTAAGTTAGTTAAAGGGGTTAGTCTTAACGGTGCGTCCCAGGTCCTACACTGTTCTTAGATAAAATAAACATTTCTTAGCTTAATGCAATTTTTTTTATTGGACTCAAAAGTTGTTTGGAGAGCTTAGGGAGAGTTTATGTGCTGGTGGGCAGAGTTTGGGTAAGAGCGGAAGCTATTGGCAAAGCTGAGTATTTTAAAGCCCTACAAGGGACATTCTCATCATTTATAAAGTTAAACAACAATTACTAATGTTGGAATAAATAATTGCTATTGAACCATTATGAGAGGGGCATGGATGCATGGTGGGTGAAATCATAGGAGCACGCTTGCAAAAATCAAACTTATGTAGTATTAGGTACAATTTTTTCCAAACTCAGGAGCACCTATGATAATAATCTCATTTTTATGGCTACTCGCAAGGTTCATCTTGCACTTCAAAATCCACTAGCTAGCTTGGATGCCTATGGGTGCGGTTCCCCATTTTGACTTCGGTGGAATAAATTGACTTGGAATGAAATTGGATGAAAGAAAAATTGACAATAATAATGGGTGATGTCAGCATCAAGAGTCTGATTAAAAACATAAAGTAAATAATAATAAAAAATCTAGAGTTGATATCAAAAGTCACCTAGGTATGACTAAAAAAGTAGAATTAGAGTTTTTCGTAAAGTGAAATATAAAATATAAAAATGATGTCAACCATAAAATGAATAAAATTAAAATAGATAAATAAATATTAATTAAAAATATGGATAATTAAAAAAATGATTGATGGTAAAGTAGATGTCAAATCAAACCTTAGAAAATAGGTTTCACCAAATTCATAGATTCCAAATGAAGTCAATTGAACTAGTAAAATATTTCTCAAGTAAAAATATGTTTAGGGGCTATTTGATTGAATGTGATTGAAATTGGAATAGAATAGAATGAAAAAATGGAAATGATGTCAATCATAAAATGAATAAAGTTAAAATATATAGATATATAATAATTAAAAATATAAGCAATGAAACAAAAATAGGGTAAATATGGGAAGTATATGTTAAATTTAAGTTGGGAATTAGAATTTTCCATTCCGTTCCACTCAACCCAACACACCATCATAGTAGTTGAGATTCTATGATTATATTTATCTATTTTTTTAGCTAGTTAAGATTAAGGAATACACTGCATCAACTGGTATCAAATCTCTTCATCTGTCTTCATATCATTGTCAAATGATATAATTGCAGACCATCAAATTTTTAAATATTTTAGACAGTTGGAGGAATCAAATATATATATATATAATGGAAATTGACCATCTTATCCATTGGTCATCATTTCGTTTAAATAGAAATCTCAAAAAAGAAGATGACCGTACATCGTTTTCTCTATGAATTCCGAGATGAAAACATTTTAGAGGCAGTCTTGGAGACAAATCAGATAAACGCAGAATATTGATCTTTTCGGTATTGGGAAGATGCGCTTTTATACTATAACTCTGCAATTATAATTGTAGGTGACTCTTACCGATGCAGACGTGAGTTGCCCACGTTGATACGAGTCAGAAGACCTGTGTGAGTATTGGGCTATTCGGGTTGAATGCAATGGAATTCCATTAACGGAAAATCCATTTTAAGGCTTGATTTGGCATCTACTTTCTCAACAACTTTATTTTTTTATATTATTATTGATATTTTTATTTAGTATTTATTTATTTATTTTCACTTTATTCACTTTATAATTGATATTATTCCTCTATTTTCTATTCCAATTCTATTCCATTACATCTAACTAAATAGGCATAGGCATGAGTCTGGTTACAATGGAAACCTTTCTTGTGCTCATTGCACAAAAAACACCTCATCCGCCGTCCAATTAAGATGAGCGGCTCAAATGCATAAGAATATTTTTAGAAAAATACAAAATTCATATAATCAAACCTTACTAAACTTATTAAGGCTTCATAAAGCACTACTTCCATAAATGGAAACCATTTGCCTACCCCATCTTCATGTTTTGGGAGAAGAAAAAAAAAATTCACTTCTCAAATGGCTTCCCGCATTAATACATTACAAAAACAAAATTACCAACATAGTCCGATACAATCCTCACACTTTCATATTAGACATAAAATTCCACTTGTGGTTAATTTCATCCTATCGTTTTCAAAGTTTAAAATTCTTCTTAACCAATAAGTTTTTCCTACATTAGTATTCTTTTTTTGCAAATTACAAAAATAAATATTTTTTGCATTTTTTAGTTTGTTTTTACCATCGTGATTGATTTTTAATGTTCACATTGTGCATAATGTTATTTATTTCTATATAGTTGTATTTTTATTTTAATTGTTAAGGAGTTAATATTCTAAATTAAATGAATCTTATAAGAACTATAATTCTTTATAAAAGGATAAGTTCAAAAATATTTGGATAATAGCCTTATCAAAAAGATATGTGCATGTATTGTTGTTAATTTTATTTTAAAAAATCTACTTACAATAAAATTTTAATGATTTTATTTTTATTATTTCTGGTTTCATGTTTTGATGACTTTTTAAGGTGAAACATTTTATTTTCATGATCAATTCTTATCTCATTTATATGGTTTGATTTCTTTTTTATTTAAAAATTTTTAAATATTTTTTTATGAATAGTCTTATATTGTAGGTTATCATAGTAATTTTCTTTCTCAATTTGTTCATTATCTATTATAAAGGTTTAATCCTATATAAATTATTTTTATATTTTAAATTACTATTTAATTTTTTGTTGATATCGAAAATAAATATTATTTATTAAAATATTAGTTATATATTGAATCAAAAATTATGAAAAAGATGCTATGATTTATATTAAGCATTTTAAAATATTCATTAAATAAATAATATTTTATATTTTTTAAATATATTAAAAGATAATTCTTGTCCTTTTTGGTTAATCAAAAGTACTTTTAACATATTACAGCTAAATAGATATATAATGCCAAAGATACTTTAAAATAGTGTAACAAAAGGCTTCAAAAATATTTTACTTGAAGCACTCTTTACTACAGTTGTATTGTAATAGTAAGTTTTCAAAAGGGATGAAGTTTAACTAGGGCCAAACAAAGCCTAAAAACCCATCAAATTGGATTAAAGCCATGTACTAAAATCCATAAAATTTATGGACAACCATCAAACCCCGACCATGAGGCCCATTGACGCCCACAAACTCTGTCAAGCCTCTAAATAACCCAATCGTTAAATCCATCAATACCGGTCAAATCATTCACAAAACCTGGTAGTTGAAAAAGAATGGTTTCACAACCCGTCGCCAATACCAGATAACTAGCATATGTTCTTTGATACGATACAGCTTTGCGACGATTTCTTGCATGAGTCCTTTCTACCAAAAGGTGAGATTCCCAACTCGACCTTCTCTAAATCTCCTCCAGACAATAGCACATGGACTATGAATGAGGAGAGGATCGACATGATTTGAAAGCATTTCTTGGCAGATACATTTTCCAATTTCTTACGTCTCCCGTGGATCAAGTAGATGCTTAAGAAGCAGAGAGGATTTGACATTACAACACATTTCAGGGTGACTCTGTGACCACAAACATTATATTGGAATCATCAAATCCGAGAGGGATTTGATGAGGGAGATAAGTACAGAGCAGAGAGGTCGAATGAGAAGAGAAAGTCTGTAAACCAGATATTGCTATCACTGCTCAGAAAAATCATCGAATCCACAACCTGCTGCTCCATAAGCAAATAATGAGCTGCAACGCATTTTAAAAATAGTTTCAGCAATAAAAAAAGGGCCGTCTGCACTCTAGAAAACAATTGCAAAGACAGCCGCAGCTTCAGCAGTAAGCTATCACACATTTCTAAAATGGAGTTGAACAATAATAGAAGGCCATTGAACACTCCAAGGGCACTGCTTTTAGTTATATATACAGTTGTCTAAGAATACCATTTCAAGGTGGTCTGAAATTGGACAAATCTGCTCCCTCTATTTAAATCATTCAATGGGTGGAGCAAAGAAGGCAGCCATTGAAGAGCTGCTGAGGAAACTGGAGCAAGGGAGCTCAGGAGCAGGTTGCCGATGTCGTTGCGTTGGCCAATTCTCTCTCTCTCTCTCTCTCTCTCTCTCTCTCTCTCTCTCTCTCTCTCTCTCTCTCTCTCTCTCTCTCTCT
>JAYJMB010000680.1:0-17687 GCA_036873735.1 Pouteria campechiana | reverse complement strand
TATCGACCCGGCAAAATTAGCAAAACTTTACAATAACAAAAATTTACATTTGTAAAATTTTCCAGGGCCTTACATGTATTCACTAAAAAATGTCTAGTTAACTTCGAAGGCTCTCGTTGTTGTCTCCATAGCACCTTATTGACTCCAAAGTACTTAACTCAACTCTGAAGTTCATGAGCCTTTAACTCCAAAGTGCTTTAACTGACTTTGAAGTTTCTGACTCATGACTCTGAAGTGCTTCAACTGAGTCCGAAGTTTTTAAGCTCATGACTCCAAAGTGCTTTAACTAACTCCAAAGTTTCTGAGCTCATGACTCCAAAGTGCTCCAGTGGCTTCGAAACTCGTCTGGGCTTTGAAGCGATCTTTGTTGAATCCAAAACTTGTGACTTTGTGACTCCAAAGATATTTCCCTCTTCCTCTAAAATGCTTCAATGGCTTCTAAGGGTTATCTTCTTGTCTCTGAAGTGTTTGAGCAACTTTGAAGGGATGAACTTTTAAATCCGAAGTTGACTCCTTCCTTGATAACTTTAAATTATCTATTTTCTTCTTTTAAGTATATCTGTAATTTATATACTTAGACTACTTGATCATTTTCTTTGTTTCTTCCTTTGATCATCATGAAGATTATTCTCAAGACTAGTTTGGAAAAACATTTCTGCAAAATGTTTTAGAATGAATTATTAGTACCTTAATGTTTCACTCATGCCTTTGCTCATCATCAAAAAATGGTTGGTTAAGAATGTTTATCATCAAAATTAAGCTATTTAAGAGTGTATGTTCAACATCTCCAATAACAGGCAACCCACAAGGGACACTCAGATCCAACAAAGTGACATTCACGTCACCATAGGGAAAGTGAAAAGAGTTAGTTGTTGGAGACCAAAATTGTAAAAAGCGATACATTGCCTCCAAATGTTTGTGGAATTGTCCAGATGTGTAGAGGATAGCATCATAAATCCCAACTAACTAGAGAATTTCCTTATGCTTAGCTATAACATGCTCTATGGTGTACTATCATAAGCAACCAAATTTAGAACCTTACTCCAATTAAATTACCTGTAGTAGTGTAAATAAGAGTCAATACCATGAGTATCTTGCTTAGTTTTATGCAATGTGAATAAGAATGGGGGGTTTTGAATGTAATAAAGAAAGTCTTATAAAAGAAATATATTAGAGAAGAAAATCTTGGTTCAAGTCAACATTTACCATTAGAATCTCATAACTGATCATTGATACAATTATAAATTAATTCATACTTTAAATATTCACCATTGGAATTATTTTTCCTATCTCTCCTTCCACATAGTTAATTAGAAAATAACATTCTAATTAACCCTAACCACTAAACAATCCCAAACCAGTGCTAAAGGTTTAATCTAATAGCAGCCTTAAGATTTGTAGAGATTAGAGAAGCTAAACAACACAAGCACTAGTGGTTGCATTTAATTTATTCAAATATTCTTCTTAAGATTTAATAACTACAATAGCAGCAAATTATTAAACTCTAGTTGCTTCACAGAATAGAGGGATCAAACAATTATAAATGTGATATCTAACATAGCAATAGATTATAATGAATAATAAACTAGTACGCCTCCTAGCAATTAAGCATAATAATCATAATCATGAACAAAGAAGAACATTCACTACTCAAAGTATAAATTGAACAATTAAATCAAATTAGATTCTCCTAATATTTTGATTCTAAGGCCTTTATCTCCTTAAATGAAGAATAAAAGTTTAGCCACACAGTGTCATGAAATCACGAAGAAAATAAAATAGAAAGGAGAGAAGAGAGAAGATTCTCTGTCGAAAGCCACCAAAAAGTTCTCTCCAAACCCTAGCAAGAAGAAACCTCAAAAATTTTAGAAAACTGGTATTTATAAAAAGTCAAAAATATGCAAAATGTCAATTTTTGCTTCAAAAAGTGGGAATGGAGTCGAGCACTGCCGGTACCACCTTGCTATCTCCGGTGGTGGTGTGAAGTAGGTTGGTGCCAACGATGCTGGTTTGCTGGCTCCAGTGCTCCTTTTTTGCTTCTCCTCAGCATGTCATCTGGCGTACAATCTATAACATGGCAGCTCCACCCCCGCACCCCTGAGGGGATCAGTGGTGGGCTATGAGATGGGCCTAGCGACCCAATCTTTCTGCTACCACCACACATCTCCATGAAAAATCCATGCTTGTTGCACCGCAAGATCTTCGAACCGACCAAAATAAAATTTGAGTCATCATTTGAACTTGTCCAAAACTTCTCAATTGACTTCCTTTTGCACTTAACCACTCTAATTGGATCCTAAATAAAAATATAAGAATAACGAATATATTTAGGAATCAAGTAGGTGTAAAAGATTAAGTATTAAGGGAATAAAATATGATATTTTGCATTCTCATCAAATTACCCCACATCTAACTTTGGCTCATCCTCGGGCAAAACTCAAATTCACTCTCTCCCAAAAGAACATCAAGGTTGCAATTATCATATACAAAGAATAACCAAACTCTTCAAAACTCATATTATATCATGAACAAATCATTCTTACACAACCTACAATCATTCAGCAAGCATTCTCTCTTGAATATGGATTAAACTAAATAAGTAGAACTCTCATGGAAATAAACACTCTACTCTCATGTGTTTGAAGGATATATGTTCTGCTCAAATTCATTCTAATAAAAATGATCTACCATAAGCTTGTACATATTCTCATTCTCCATCATTGGGATTACATGTATATCATGAATCATAAGAAATTTTCATGGGTTGTAATGGGGTTTAGGGTAAAGGTGAGAAATATTTAGAGATGTAGCTCAAAAGACATTGAAACTAGTGAAGCACAAATAAATCAACTCAAGCTCAAATGTATAAGACATCTACAATCACTTGTTTTCTTCAACATCTTTCACCTTTGAATACATGATGTATTAACAGATCCCTTCCCTTGGAATTTTGATATTTTCTTTTTTCTTTCTCTTTTTTTTACTTTGATATTTACTTAAGAACAATAACATGTTCTATTTCACCAATCATAGCCATTCCACAAATTTTGACACCCCCACACTTTATTTCTTGTACACCCATATATAGCACAATGATGACACATGCCCCACTAGCTCTATGACTTGGGTAAAGATATTATTTTTCTGGGTTTCAAATTTGTAACATAGGTTCATAATAAAAATCTATAAAGCTTAAAGGGGCTCAACAAGAGGAAAAATTAATCATAAGGTAGGCTATTTAGCTTATGCAGTTCAAAACAAAGAAGGCCTTGATTATGTTCATGCATGCATATATCAATGTGATCTCAAAGAGAATCAAGGCAAGTTCTAGAGAGACAAATCCACGGAAGAATATCTCTCATGAAGAAAAAGGATGAGACTGATGTGAATGTGTCAGTCTAAAGGCTCAAAATCTCGCCAACTTTTGTCTATGAAATTTAGTCATCACCATTCTCAAAGAAAATAACTAAACTGAGTAATTGCAATTGGAAGATTACTTATTCAATCATGTTATAAAATTTTCAAGCTTAGTTGAATCTTGCTCATAACATCCTCAACCTCAAATCATAAGAAACCACCAAAACAAAGGGCAAAACTCACCCTCTCTCAAAAAAAATTTTTTTTCAGAAATAAAAATAAAAACACCAAAAACAAAATCTAAACTTGAATTCCCTCCCACACACTTAAAACTTACATTGTCCCTGATAAAAGGTCAAATGCAAAGAAGATGCAAAAATAATAATATAAATGCAAAAATAAAGAGAAAATAAGAAAAAGAAACACAAACTCCCCTTGGGCATGCAAAAATAAGACAGAAATAAGAAAAAGAAACACAAACTCCCCTTGGGTTACCTCCCAAGCAGCGGTTTTGGTTATAGTTGTTGGCTCGACTCACTACGTCCTTCTTCAATCAATGTAAGTTGGCTGTTCCAAATCCAATTCTGTAGCATTCTTAACTTGTAGTCCTTCATAGAAAGGCTTTATGACCATTCACTATGAAGACTTTGGAAGTTGCCAAACTCTGAATTTCAACTGCACCATGAGGAAAAACATTAGTGATAATAAAGGTTCCATTCCATCGAGAACGTAACTTCCCTAGAAATAGACGAAGTCTTAAATGGTATAGAAGAACCTAGAGATCATCTTGTCATGAAAAGCCTTCGTCTTTTCCTTGTAAATCCTTGCATTCTTGTAAGAATCATTGCGAATCTCCTCTAACTCTTATAATTGTAACTTCTTGCGCTCTCCACTTTCATCCATGTTCATGTTAAAACTCTTGATATCCCAATAAGCCTTGTGTTCTAACTCAATAGGAAGGTGACTTTATTTCCCAAATACTAACCGATAAGGTGACATACTAATGGGTGTCTTGTATGTAGTCCTGTACACCCAAAAAGCATCATCCAGGTGCAAACTCTAATCTTTTCTATTGGGGTTAATTATTTTTTCAAGAATGGACTTGATCTCTCGATTTGACACTTCAACTTGTCCACTAGTTTGTGGATGATAGGCGGTTGACACCTTATGAATTACATGATATTTTCTTAATAATGCTTCAACTGTTTAATTGCAAAAGTGAGTGCCTCGATCACTTATCAAAGCTCTTAGAATTCCAAACTTGGAGAATATGTTAACCCTGATAAAATTCACAACTGCCTTAGAGACATTAATCTTAGTGTCTTTGGCTTCCACTCATTTCGAAACATAGTCACTAGCAAGTAATATATAAACAAAACCAAAAGAAACAAGGAACAGTCTCATGATATCAATGCCCCAAATGTCAAAAATTTCAAAGACTAGTAGGGGGTTTGTGGCATCTCATTTCTTTGGAAAATATTACTTGTCCTTTGGCAATGATCAAACAACTTGCAAAAAGAGTATGAATCTCAAAACAAAGATGGCCAATAAAAACCACACTCTAACACTTTTCTTACCATTCTCTTGGCTCCAAACTGACCTCCACAAGCATAAGAATGACAAAAGGTGAGAATAGATAGAAATTCACTCTCAAGAATGCACCTTCTTATTACCTAGTCTACACAATGCTTCCACATGTATGGGTCATCCCACACATATTATTTTGCATCACTCTTGAACTTGTTTCTTTTAGCTTTAGACAAATGAGGAGGTAATTTGTTAGTGACCAAATAGTTTACCATATTCGCATACCAAGGCAATTTCTCACTCACAGAGAATAATTTCTCATCAGGAAACGTTTCTTACAAATTAAGTTCATCCTCCAAATGGACTAATCGACTCAAATGATCTGCAACCAGATTTTTTGTTCCTTTTTTTCCTTGATCTCTAAGTCAAATTCACTCAAGAGAAGTATCCACCTTATCAACCTTGGCTTTGATTCCTTCTTCATCATCAAATAATGACAAGTTGCATGATCAGAATAAACAATGACTTTAGTACCAAGCAGATAAGATCTAAATTTTTCTAACACAAAGGCAAAGCTAAAAGTTCTTTCTCAGTGGTGGAATAATTTCTTTGAGCATCATTCAATGTCCTTGAAGCATAATAGATGGCATGAGATGCTTTCCTAATTCTTTGACTTAAGACAGCACCCACTGCATAATCACTTGCATCACACATTATCTCAAAAGAAACATTCCAATCAAGAGGTTGGATAACTGGGGTTGAAGTCAGTAGTTCCTTCAACTTGTCAAGCACCCTTTTGCACCCTTGATTGAACTCAAAAGCCACATCCTTTTATAGTAACTTGCATAGAGGCAATGCCATTTTGGAGAACTCCTTGATGAATCTTCGATAGAAACCTGCATGACCAAGAAAAAAATGAACTTCCCACACACTTGTGGGATAAGGTAAAGATTGAATGATATCAACTTTAGCTTTATCTACCTTTATTCCACTAGATGAAATAATATGATTCAAAACTATCCCATGTTCAATCATGAAGTGACATTTTTCAAAATTTAACACAAGGATAATTTCTATGCATCTTCAAAGAACAAGTGTAAGGTTATGCAAACAATTATCAAAGGAGTCTCCATGAACTGTGAAATCGTCCATAAAGACTTCTATAATATGCTCAGTATAATCTGAAAAGATGCTAACCATACACCTTTGGAAAGTGGTTGGGGCATTGCGAAGGCTAAAGGGCATATGGCGATATGCAAAAGTTTCAACATGTGAAAGTCATCTTCTCTTGATCTTTAGGGGCAATCGCAATCTGAAAATAACCTAAATAACCATCAAGGAAACAAAAGTAAGAATGACTGGATAATCTCTCAAGCATTTGATCAATAAAAGGTAAAGAAAAGTGGTCCTTGCGAGTTACAACATTCAATTTTCTATAATCTATACAAACTTGTCACTCATTTTGAACATGAGTGGGAACCAACTCATCATTTTGATTTTTCACCATAGTTATTCCAATCCTTTTAGGAACCACTTGAACTGGGCTAACCCAACTGCTATCCAAAATAGGGTAAATCACTCCAACTTCAAGAAGTTTGAGGATTTCCTTTTTCACTACATCCATCATCGGTGGCTTAAATCTCCTTTGAGGCTGATGAGAAGGTTTTGTTCTCTCTTCAAACAGAATATGATGCATGCATGTAGATGGGCTAATTCCCTTGATATCTACAATTGTCCAACCAATAGCCATCTTATGCTCCTTAAGGACTTCCACAAGCTTCTCTCTTATGATGTACTGAGTTTACTTGAGATGATCACTGGTAATGATCTCCCTCTTCAAGGAACACATACTTGAGATGACCGGGCAGAGGCTTCAAATCTAGAACTGGAGCTTGCAAAACAAAGGGTCTCTTGTCAAAATTCAGTAATTCAATATGAGGAACATTACCTAATTTTTGGTGACTTTGGAAAGTCATCCAATGCTGTAATAGTTTCCTACAATTCCTCAGTCCATGGTCAATCCTTATTCTCCTTCTTAAGATTCTTACTAATAGCAACTTCCAATTCATCTTTGCATCAATTTCAAAAGCATCCTATGCACAAGAATCAATCACATTAATAAAATAGACAGAGTTATCATCATCAGGACACTTATGGCATCATAAATGTTAAACTTAATAATTTCACCATCAAATTATATGGTGAGTGTGCCACTGTGAACATCTATGTTAGTTTTTGATGTCATTAGGAAGGGTCTTTCTAATAGAATGGGAGTAGTGTGATTACTATTCTCCATATCTAGCACATAAAAATCAATAGGAAAAACCAATTCAATGACTTGTACAAGAACATCCTCAACTACACCTTTAGGATATGCATTAGATCTATTAGCCAATCGAATTACAATACCAGTGTTATTCAAAGGACCAAGTTTCAAAGAAGCATACAAAGAATATGACATAACATTAATGGAAGCTTCTAAATCTAACATAGCCTTTTCAAGTCTAGTGTTACCTATCATGCAAGGGATAGTAAACATACCTAGATCTTTGCACTTTTCAGGGAGTTTTCTTTGAATGATTGCAGAAACATTCTCCCCTACTCTTACCTTCTCATACCCTTTAAGTTTCTATTTCCTCTTTATTGTATACAATTATTTTAGAAAGTTAGCATAATGAGGTACTTGTTTAATTGCATCAAAAAGTAGAATATTTACCTCATACTTACAAAAAGTCTCAAGTAGATCTTGATATCACTCAATTTTTTGAGATTCTGCTAAAGCCTCAAGAAAAGGTAGTATTGGTTTATATTCAAAAAGAGGTGAAAACTTACATTTGGCTACTTTATTGTCTTTAGGAAGGTCCTTGTCTGCAACAACATCTTTCTCCTTTGCTTTCTCCATTGGTGGGGGAGTCATCTTTTCTGGAATTCTAATCTCTTTTCCGCTTCTCAAAATGATTGTACTTAAATTTTCTCTTGGGTTCACCACTATTTGAGAAGGCAATTTCTATGAATTTTGTGTCTCCTGCTGATTGATTGTTGTTGCTATCTAACTCATTTGATTCTCTAAACTCTAAATGCTAGCCTTCATCTCCTATTGAAATTGCAAAGTATTAGAGGTAAGAGATTTAACTATATCTTCTAAAGACATACTAGAGTTAGAATTTTGTCCCTATTGTGGTCTAGGTTGGTATGGCTGCTTGTACTGCTAGAAATTTGGGCGATTTTGAGTTAAGGGCTGATTTGCTTGTGGATTCCCATAGCTGAAATTGGGGTGATCCCTCCATCTTGGATTGTATGAGTTAGAATAAGGATCATACTTCCTCTATGGTTGTGCTCTATGGTTGTCCAAAATACCACCCATTGCATTCACTTGCTCAATAGGTTCTTCTTGAAGAGTTGGGCATGCATCAGTTAGATGTCCTACTATTGAACAAATTCCATAAGCTTTTATTGTCTACATATTTCCTACAGCCAATTGATGAACAAGAGAAGTCAGACCTGCAATTATTATTCAAGGGAAGAAACAATTACCTCATTAACAGTCTTAGATAAAGAGTCAACCTTATTGTCAAATTGTTGTGAGTTGGCTGCCATGTTTGCAATTAAGTTCCTTGCAGCTTCAGGAGTTTTATGCACTAAAGCTCCTATGCTAATGTCATTAATCATGCTCCTTTTAATTGGTAGAAGACCCTCATAGAAATATTGGATGAGTAGCTGCTCACTAGTTGGTGGGGACAATATGCACATAATTTCTTAAAATGCTCCCAATATTCATACAGGGATTCTCCACTATTCTGTCTCACTCCACAAATTTCCTTCCGAATGTTGGCCTCCCTTGAAGCTGGAAAATATTTTTCCAAAATTAACCTCTTCATCTCATTCCATGTTGTGATGCTCCCAGATGGTAAATAGTAAAGCCAATCCTTAACTAAATCCTTCAAAGAAATGGAAAGGCTCTTAGTTTTATTAGCTCTTTAGTCCCCCTATCAACTTCATACTAGTGAAATTCCCCCTATCAACTTCACACCATATGGAATTCCTTTAGATGCTTGATGAGAATACAAAATATCATATTTTATTCCCTTAATACTTAATCTTATATACTTAGTTGACTCCTATATGCACTCATTATTCTTATATTTTCATTTAGGAGACAATTGGAGTGGTTAAGTGCAAAAAGAAGTCAATCCAAGAATTTTGGATAATTTCAGCATCACTATGTATTTTGAGATAAATCTCTCATCCAACATCTGATTGAGATGATTAAATATGTTCTAGAGACACAAGAAAATTTTCTACAACTTTTATGTTTAGAGTTTTGAGATACATCAAGAACAACTAAGTGGAGAAATTATCAAAACATGTCAAAGAGGAGCTGAAGATTACATATGGTGTCACTTGTGTACTAATTTTACCATACTTAGAGAATTATTTGGGAAACGTTATCAATATCAAAGTTGTAGATATTGAAGTTATCTAACCAATTCAAAACAATCATATGATTTTGAGTTGAAATAAGGAACTTATGGTCAAAAGAATGATGTATGTCTAGCAGATAGCAAACCGGCACCAATTTCCCTTCACACCACCCCGTCGAGCAGCAGAATGGGCACTCAAGCACCCAAACCAGCGCTCCAGCACTCAAATCACATAGAGTAGCAAAATTAGGCTACAATTTGGGTGTTCAACCACCCAAACTGGCGCTCAAGCCCCAACACTATTTCCCCACTTTTTGAAATTTGCAAAAATTATTGTTTTGTGTATTTTGGACTCTTTATAAATAGCAATTTCCTAGGATTTTTGAGGGTTCTTCTTGCTAGGGTTTAGAGAGGACTTCATAGTAGCTTATGATAGAGAATTTTCTCTCTTCTCTCTTTTCTTTTATTTTCTTTATGATTTCATGACCCTGCGTGGTTTAAGGAGACAGAAGCCTCAAAATCAATGTACTATGAGATTTGTTCAATTTACACTTTGAGTATTGAATGTTCTTCTTCATTCATGATTGTGATTGTTATGCTTAATTGTTAAGAGGCCTACTAGTTTATTATTCATTATAATCTATTGCTAGATTAGATATCAAATCCATAATCGTTTGATCCCTCTGATTTGTGAAGCAACTAGGCTTTAATAATTTGTTGTTGTTATAGTTATTAAATGTTAGGAAGAATATTTGACTAAATTAAATACAACTACTGGTGCTTGTATTATTTAGCTTCACCAATCTTTATAAATCTTAAGGCTATTATTAGATTAAACCTTTAGTGCTGGTCTTGGGTTGTTTAGTGGTTGGGTTAATTAGAATGTTGTTTTCCAATTAGCTATGTTGAAGGAGAGATAGGAAAAATAATTCTAATGGTGAATATTTAAAGTATGATCAGTTATGAGATTTTGATGATGGATGTTGACTTGAACCAAGGCTTTCTTCTCTAATAGATTTCTTTTATAACAATTTCTTCATTACATTCAAAACCCCCCTTTTCTTATTCACATTGCACAAAATTAAGCTAGATATTTCTCATGGGATCAACCCTTATTCATACTACTATAGGTCAATTAATTGTAGTAAGGTTCTAAATTTGGTTGCTTATGGCAGCATACAAAAACAAAATTAAGCTAGATATTTCTCGTGGGATCAACCCTTATTCACACTACTATAGGTCAATTAATTGTAGTAAGGTTCTAAATTTGGTTGCTTATGGCAGCATACAAAATTTTTGGCACCATTATCGAAGAAGTATTCTAGTTGATTTTTGTGATTTTGTGATTTTTCCTATTTATTTTTATTTTTTATTTTTTAAGGATTTATTAGATTTGCCTTAATTGTTTATGACTATTACTCAATCTTCTAATTAAGGTGATTTGCAGTATAAGTTAGAAGTTAGAAGAACTTTGCACAAGTTAAGGAGTGAAGCTTAGAAGAATTCTAAAAAGGAGGAAATCATGGCTAGAACTTGAGCTTTGAAAGAGCTTACCACACCTAATTTGGATCAACAACCCTTATGTATAACGTTTACTACTTTAGATACTACTATTAATTTTGAATTGAAATCTGGACTAATTCATCTCTTGCCAACTTGCCATGGTCTTGCAGGTGACAATCTCCATAAGCATCTAAAGGAATTTCATTTGTTGTGCACAAGTATGAAACCTACAGGGGTGACTAAAGAGCAAATTAAACTGAGACCCTTTCCATTCTCTTTGAAAGATCTAGCTAAAGATTGACTTTATTATCTACCCTCTAGGAGCATCACAACATGGAATGAGATGAAGAGGTTATTTTTGGAGAAATATTTTTTATCTTCAAGGGTTGCCAACATTAGGAAGGAAATTTGTGGTGTGAGACAGCATACTGGAGAATGCCTATATGAATATTGGGAGTGTTTCAAGAAATTATGTACATGCTATACCCATCATTAGATTACTGAGCAACTACTCATCCAGTATTTCTATGAGGGACGTCTACTCACTGAAAGGAGCATGATCGATGTCACTAGCGGAGGAGCTTTGATGGATAAAACTTCTGAAGCTCCAAGGAATTTGATTAAACATGGCAGCCAATTCACAATAATTTGCTAATAGACTTGACTCTCTATCCAAGCCTATTAATGAGGTAGGTGTTTCCTTCCTTGAACAACAAATTACAGGTCTAACTACTCTTGTTTGTCAATTAACTATAGGAAATATGCAGACAGTGAAAGCTTGTGGAATTTGCTCCATGGTAGGACATCCAACTAATGCATGCCAAACTCTTCAATAAGAACCTATTGTGTAAGTGAACGCAATAGGTGGTTTCTCTGGACAACTATAGAGGAAGTATGATCCTTATTCTAACTCATACAATCCAAGATGGAGGGATCACCCCAATTTCAATTAAGGGATTCCATAAGCAAATCAGCCCACAACTCAAAATCACCCAAATTTCTAGCAATACAAGCAACCATACAAACCTAGACCACAATAGGGACAAACTTCTAATTATGGTATATCTTTAGAAGATATTGTTAAGTCTCTTGCCTTAAACACTTTTAATTTCAACAGGAGACAAAGGCTAGCATTCAGAGTTTGGAGAATTAAATGGCAACAACAATCAATTAGCTAGAGATACAAAATTCAGGGAAATTGCCTTCTCAAATGGTGGTGAACCCAAGAGAGAATGTGAGTGCAATCGTTTTGAGAAGTGGTAAGGAGATTAAGATTCCAACAAAAGCAAACTCTACACCAATGGAGAAAGCAAAGAAAAAAGATGTTGCTGTAGCCAGGGACCTTCCTAAGGACAATGAAGTAGCCAAATGTAAGTTTTCACCTCTTTCTGAATATAAACCAGTACCACCTTTTTCTGAGGCTTTAGCAGAATCTTAAAAAATTGAACGATATCAAGACCTATTTGAAACCTTTTGTAAATGCGAGGTAAACATTCCACTTTTTGATGCCATTAAACAAGTATCTCATTATGCTAAAACTCTTGAAAGAATTGTATATAATAAAGAGGAAACTGAAACTTAAAGGGTATGAGAAGGTGAGAGTAGGGGAGAATGTTTCTGCAATTATTCAAAGAAAACTCCCTATAAAGTGCAAAGATCCAGGTATGTTTACTATCCCTTGTATGATAGGTAACACTTGACTTGAAAAGGCTATGCTAGATTTAGAAGCTTCCATTAATGTTATGCCATATTCTTTGTATGCCTCTTTAAAACTTAGTCCTTTGAATAACACTGGTGTTGTAATTCAATTAGCTAATAGATCCAATGCATATCCCAAAGGTGTAGTTGAGGATGTTCTTGGACAAGTCAATGAATTAGTGTTTCCTGCTAATTTCTATGTGCTAGATATCGAGAATGGTAATCACACTACTCCCATTATATTAGGAAGACCCTTCTTGAAAACATCCAAAACTAAGATAGATATTCATAGTGGCACACTTACCATGGAATTTGATGGTGAAATTTTTAAGTTTAACATTTATGATGCCATGAAGTATCCTGATGATGATAACTCTGTGTATTCTATTGATGTGATTGATTCTTGTGCATAGGAAGTTTTTAACATTGATGGCAAAGATGAATTTGAAGTTGCTATTAGTGAGAATCTTGAGAAGGAGGATGAGGATTTACCATGGACTGAGGAACTACAACAAACTATTGCAGGATGACTTTCCAATGTCACCAAAACCAGGTAATGTTCCTCATATTGAATTACCAATTTCTGACAAGAGAATTTTACCCTCTATTTTACAAGAACCTATTCTAGATTTGAATCCTCTTCCCGGTCATCTCAAGTATGTGTTTCTTGGAGAGGGAGAGACATTACCAGTGACCATCTCAAGTAAACTTAGTACATCGCAAGAAGAGAAGCTTGTACAAGTCCTTAAGGGGCATAAGATGGCTATTGGTTGGAGAATTGCAGATATCAAGGGAATCAACCCATCTACATGCATGCATCATATTTTGTTTGAAGAGAGAGCAAAATCTTCTCATCAACCATAAAGGAGATTGAACCCACCCATGATGGATGTAGTGAAAAAGGAAATCCTCTAACTTCTTGAAGTTGGAGTGATTACCATATTTCGGATAGCAGTTGGGTTAGCCCAGCTCAAGTAGTTCCTAAAAACACTAGAATAATTGTGGTGAAAAATCAGAATGATGAGTTAGTTTCTACTCATGTTCAGAATGGGTTGTAAGTTTGCATAGATTATAGAAAATTGAATGCTGTAACTCATAAGGACCACTTTCCTTTGCCTTTTATTGATCAAATGCTTGAGAGGTTAGCCGATCATTCTTCCTATTGTTTCCTTGATAGTTATTTAGGTTATTTGCATATTACAATTGCTCCAGAAGATCAAGATAAAATAACTTTCACATGCCCATTCAGAACTTTTCATATCACCGGATGCCCTTTGGCCTTTGCAATGCCCCGGACACTTTCCAAAGGTGTATGGTTAGCATCTTTTTAGATTATATTAAGCATATTATAAAAGTCTTTATGGACAATTTCACAGTTCATGGAGACTCCTTTGATAATTTTTTGCATAACCTTACACTCGTTCTTCAAAGATGCATAGAAACTAACATTGTGTTAGATTCTGAAAAATGTCACTTCATGGTTGAACATGGTATAATTTTGGGTCATGTTATTTCATCTAGTGGAATTGAGGTAGATAAAGCTAAAGTTAATATCATTTAGTCTTTACCTTATCCCACAAGTGTGCAGGAAGTTCGTTCTTTTCTTGGACATGTAGGTTTCTATCGAAGATTCATCAAGAAATTCTCCAAAATAGCATTGCCTCTATGCAAGTTACTGCAAAAGGATGTGGCTTTTGAGTTCAATCAAGGGTGCAAAAAGGTGTTTGACAAGTTGAAGGAACTACTAACTTCAACCCCAGTTATCCAACCTCTTGATTGGAATGTTCCTTTTGAGATAATGTGTGATGCAAGTGATTATGTAGTGGGTGCTGTCTTGAGTCAGAGAATTGGGAAAGCATCTCATGCCATCTATTATGCTTCAAGGACATTGAATGATGCTCAAAGAAATTATTCCACCATTGAGAAAGAACTTTTAGTTGTTGTCTTTGCGTTAGAAAAATGTAGATCTTATCTGCTTGGTACTAAAGTCATTGTTTATTCTAATCATGCAACTTGTCGTTATTTGATGATGAAGAAGGAAGCAAAGCCAAGGTCGATAAGGTGGATACTTCTCTTGAGCGAATTTGAATTAGAGATCAAGGAAAAAAGAGGGACAAAAATTCTGGTTGCAAATCATTTGAGTCTATTAGTCCATGTGGAGGATGAACTCCATACTAGTCTGTGAAATTTTTGACGTTTGGGGCATTGTTTTCATGGGACTGTTCCCTGTTTCTTTTGGTTTTGTTCCTATATTACTTGTTGTTGACTATGTTTTGAAATGGATGGAAGTCAAAGCCACTAAGACTGATGACTCTAAGGTTGTTGTGAATTTTATCAAGGTTAACATATTCTCTAATTTTGGAATTCCAAGAGCTTTGATAAGTGATTGAGGCACTCAATTTTGTAATCCAACAGTTGAAGCATTGTTGAGAAAATATCATGTGATTCATACGGTGTCAACCGCCTATCATCCGCAAACCAATGGATAAGCTAACATATCAAATCGAGAGATCAAGTCCATTCTTGAAAAGACAGTTAACCCCAATAGAAAAGATTGGAGTTTGCGCCTGGATGATGCTTTGTCGGCGTACAGGAATGCATACAAGATGCCCATTGGTATGTTACCTTACTGGTTTGTGTTTAGGAAATCATGTCACCTTCATGTTGAGTTAGAACACAAGGCTTATTGGTTATCAAGAGTTTCAACATGAACATGGATGAAAGTGGAGAGCATAAGAAGTTGCAATTACAAGAGTTAGAGGAGATTCACAATGATGCTTACGAGAATGCAAGGATTTATAAGGAAAAGATGAAGGCTTTTCATGACAAGATGATCTCTAGGAAGGAGTTTAAAATTGGTCAAAAAGTTCTTCTATACCATTCAAGACTTCGTCTATTTCCAGGTAAGTTATGTTTTCATTGGAATGGACCATTTATTGTCACTAATGTTTTTCCTCATGGTGTAGTTGAAATTCAAAGTTTGGCAACTTCCAAAGTCTTCATGATGAATGGTCATAGACTTAAGCCTTTCTATGAAGGACTACGAGTTGAGAATTCTGCAGAATTGGATCTGGAACAACCAGTTTACATTGATTGAAGAAGGATGCAATGAGTTGAGCCAACGACTACAAACAAAAGTGCTGCTTGGGAGGCAACCCAAGGGGAGTTTGTATTTCCTTTTCTTATTTCCTTCTTATTTTTGAATTTATATTATGGTTATTTTTGCATCTTCTTTGTACTTGACCTTACATTGGGGACAATTTAAGTTTTAACTATGGGGGAGAGAATTTAGGTTTAGATTGTATTTTTGTGTTTTTGTTTTCATGTTTGCTTTTATTTTTGAAAAAAAAATTTTTTTTGAGAGAGAGTCAATTCTAACCTTTGTTTTGGTGGTCTCTAATGAGTTAAGGTTGAGGATATCATGAGCAAGATTCAACTGAGCTTGGAAAATTCATAACATGATTGAATAAGTCAAAATTCATAACATGATTGAAAAAGTAATCTTCTAATTTGCAATTTCTTAGTTTAGTTATTTTCCTTGAGAGTGATGATGATTAAATTTCATAGACAAAAGCTAGTGAGATTTTAAGACTTTAGACTGACACATTCGCATCAGTCTCATCCTTTTTCTTCATGAGAGATATTCTTCCATGGATTTGTTTCTCTAAAAGTTGCCTTGATTCTCTTTGAGATCACATTAATGCATGCATGCATGAACATGATTAAGAGCTTCTTTGTTTTGAACTACATGAGCTAAATAACCTACCTTGTGATTAATCTTTCCTCTTCTTGAGCCCCTTTGAACTTTATAGATTTTTATTATAAACCTATGTTACAAGCTTGAAACTCAAAAAAATAATATCACCAAGCCATAGAGCTAGTGGAGCATGGGTAATCATTACGCTATGTATGGGTGTGCAAAGAAATAAAGTGTGGGGGTGTCAAAAATTTGTAGTATGGCTATGATTGATGAAATTGAATAGATTATTGTTCTCAAAATTATGAAAAAAATTGTGAATGAAAAAGAAAAAGAAAAAGTGAATATCAAAATTCCAGGGAAGGGGTCTATTTATACATAATGTATTCAAAGGTGAAAGATGCTAAAGAAAACATGTGATTATACATGTCTTATATATGAGTTGATTTATTTATACTTCACTAGTTTCAATGGCTTTTAAGCTACATCTCCAAATATTTCTCACCTTTACCCTAAACTGTAACGCCCCGCACCCCCAACCTATGCATTTTGACCATCCAATAGATTATACTCTATTGGACCTATGCAGGACGTTACCACTTCCCTTCTAATTAAGGAAAGTCTTCCAATAATTTTACTACTCCATATTTTTAAGGGAACAATTCTGCCAAAATTTTGGCAAAATCTCCCCTATAATATTAGGATTCTAAACCTAATATACAATGATCAAATAAATTTCCAATACAAAATATGATCATTAACATTAACATAACCATAAAATCATTAAACTCTTCCACCTTACCCATAGCCCAAAACCTATATCATACCATGATGGCAATAACATACTACAACTAAATAACAATTATATCTATCACTAATATGACATGTCACCACGCTACAATTGTACAACATGTACAATAATTATAATTATACAATTTATCCTTATATAAAAAAAATTCTAATCTGGATATTTTTATCATTCATCACTATATCTTCTACCTTCTCTTGTCAATCCCAATTTATAGTTGGGGATCTTCATCTTACCTGTTAACTAAAAATTTAAACAAGAAGGCATGAGTCTGGGCAACTCAATAAGTAGGCAATAATAGAAAATAATAATCAACACTTATGAACATGAGATTATTACAATCTTTATAACAATCATATCATTTATAATTATGCCCAACATTCAAATATAATACATAATTCTTTCCATTCCATTCCACAATTTTCCAATATCATAATTATATGACATTGTTCACCATAGTATAATATACATGTTCATTCCTTAACCAAATTAGGGAATATTATCTATTCCCTTCAATTAGGCCTTCATATGAAACCTTATAAAACATACTAGTCATCATAAACTTGGGATATTCTTTTATCCCCAACAAACAGTCATCCATACACAAGACTAAGTATCATAAGATACTCATTCAATTCACATTATGAACCTCATCATAAACTAAACACTAATAACT
>JAYJMB010000679.1:0-17688 GCA_036873735.1 Pouteria campechiana | reverse complement strand
AAGTTATGGCAACCATCAAGTTTTTGGCGCCGTTGCCGGGGACAGATGGAAGCCATCAAGTTTTTGGCCATCAGCTATGTATTCAACTTTTGCTATAGAGAGAGCAACACTAGTTTGTTTTCTAGAGAACCATGATACTAAACTATTTTCCAAAAATTGATAGGTTCCACTAGTACTTCTTCTACCGACTTTATATCCCCCAAAATCAGCATCAGAATATCCAACAAGCTCAAAATCTATCCCTTTGGGATAATAAAGTCCTAGATTTGGTGTGTCAACCAAATCTACCTCCTCTTCATTTTTTGAACTTTGTACGTCCTCATTATTGATGTCATTCTCTTGATCCTTCAATTTGAGCTTCTTCATATTTGTTGTGACTTCATCTGGATCGCTATCATTCTCCTTTCTCAAGGTTAAATGTGCTTCATCAAATTTAAATGTATAGACTCTTCTACAATCCGTGTCTTCTTAATGTAGACTCTAAATGCTCTACTATTAGAAGAGTAACCAAGAAGGACAGCTTCATCGCTCTTTGGATCAAACTTTCCATGGTTATCTTTTCCATTGTTCAACATATAGCATAAGCATCCAAAGGGATGGAAATTAAAAATATTTAGTTTTCTTTCTTTCGAAAGTTCATATGGGGTTTTGTTTAAATTTACTCTAATGGTAACTCTTTTTAGTACATGGCAAGCAGTAGTAACTACTTCTCCCCAAAATCTTTTGGACAATTTACTTTCATTTAGCATGGTTCTTGTCATTTCCTGAATTATTTGATTCTTTCTTTCCACAACTCCATTTTGCTGAGGAGTTCTAGGGGATGAGAAATTATGGTGAATTCTTGCCTCATCATAAAAATCAATGAATTTTTCATTTTCAAATTCACCACCATTTTCACTTTGGATGGATACATTAGACATTTGTTTTTGGACTATCTTTGAAAAAGTGTGGAGCATTGAAAATTTTTCATCTTTGCTAGTCAAGAGATTACCCATGTAAATAAAGAATAGTCATATACTATCACATATACATATATTTTTCCTCCAAGTGTGACTATGTCTATGGTCCAAATAAGTCCATATGCAATACTTCTAGAGGTTTAAATGTGGATACTTCATTCTTAGAATGGAATGATACTTTGGTCTGTTTTGACAGTTGACAAGATTTGCATAGTTGATTTCTGTCATAGTTTAATTTTGATAGACCAATCATGAGATCCTTTTTCCACAAAGACTTGATATTTGACATATTGATATGTTCCATTTTTTTGTTCTATACCCATGGATCATCCTTGACTGTAATTAAACATTTTCCAATTATATCATCTAGTTGTACGAGATAAACATTTCCATGCCTTTTTTTGCTAAACAATAGATCATCGTCTCTACTGAATGCATTAAATGCAGATGGTTCAAACATAACTTTGTGACCCTTATCACATAATTGACTAATGCTTAGCAAGTTGTGCTTGAGTCCTTCTACATATAATGCATCCTCTATGCATGCATTGAATAAGCCATAAATTTTACCTATTCCCTTAATAAGACCTTTACCATTGTTGTCGAATGCTATTGTTCCTCCATCCATTGGCTTTAATTCTTTGAACATCTTTTTGTTCCCAGTCATATGTCTCGAACAGCCACTATCCATGCACCATGCATTTCCTGTTGTAGCTTTGAGACTTACCTACATTCAAAGCAAATTTTCTTCTTACCTTGTTCTTATCCAAGTGTTGGTCCAATGATGTTAGTGTAAATATGTGTGGCATAAATGTGTGCTCATTCTTTACGCTTCCATCTCATTTTGACATCTTTTGCTTGCATCTTTTTGGCATAACAATCATACACTTTATGTCCAAATTTATTGCAGAAATAGCAAATATTTGGAACTCCAATTGATGCAATATATTTCATTTGTTTCTTTATCCAGGGATAATTTATGATTTTTCTAATGTATGTACAGTTCTCTCTTTCTTTTGTAAGATTCATTCCTTTGGACCACCTAGCAAATTTGTATAAATTTTCATCATCTGATTATTCACAACCAAGTCCTTTTCTGCTTGTTTAACTAGTCATTCTCATAAATTTGGTCACTGATGTTGAACATATTTGTAGCTTGATTTGATGAAGAACATTCTTAACCAAGTATGTTTTGATGATGAGTAAAGATATAAGTGAAATATTAAGGTACTAATAATCTGTTCTCAAGTATGTTGCAGAAATATTAACTCATACTCAACTTGAGAATAACTTTCGTGATGATAAAAGGAAGACACAAAGTAAATGCTCTTTTAAAATTAAGTATATAAATTTTGCATATACTTAAATCAAGAAAATGAAAATTTTGAAGTTTTGAAGACATGCTTTGATGCTAACAGAAGCATCTTCGGAGTCATCTCAACATGTTTTGGAGCAAATTGCATTGCTTCAGAGTCGTCGCAACAACCTTCGATGTAAAATGTTCAAAGCTTTAGAAATTATCATAGTATGGCTAGAGATGTTCAAAACAAGCATCGGAGTCTTCACAACGAGCTTTGGAGTAAAATAAAATACTTCAAAGTCATTACAAGTACGTTTCAAAGTAGATAGACAAGCTTTAGAGAGTTAAGAGCAAGCTTTAGAGTTAATTGAAAAGCTTTGTAGAAAGTCCAAGAAAAGCTTCAGATTCCTCACAGCATGTTTCAGAATCGATAGGCACACTTCAGAGTCAACAAGCAAAATTTTGAAATAGTTATAAAGTACTTTAAAGTTAATCAAGAAAGCTTCAAAATCATAAAAAATGGTTCTGAGACATCATACAAGTTTGTCGTCATACAAGTTTGGAGTTATCACAGTACACTCTAGAAACATTAGGACAAGCTTCAGAGTTAATCATCTACACTTCAGAGTAAACTGATATACTTCAGAAATCTTAAAATCACATTTTGGAGTAAATTTGAACAAGCTTCGGAGTAAACAAACCTACTTCGGAGTCCTCAAGACTTTACTTCAGAGATAATAAGCAAGCTTCGGAGTCATTAGTGGAACCTGAGTTCAGTAAAGGAGACTGACTCAGAGAAGTTGAGTAGGAACCCAAGGAGGGTCAAGCCGCTATAAAAATCTTGTGCTGTGTATTGTGCAATCTATTTTACTTATTCATTCAACACTTTAATCATTTGAATTGGCCAAAAGTTTTAAAGCTCAACCCCCCCTTTGAGCTACCATTGTATAAGGGACCAACAAGTGGCATCGGAATAGGCTTCACTAGTTAAATTTTGATTACCAGTATATTAACTTGTGAAGATATTTAAATGGTCGGCATTTTCAACAATTATGGGTATTGGAAAATTAGAATGAAAAATTTCTTAACTGCTACAGATTACCAGTTATGGCTAATAGTGAAAAATGGAAAGAATGTTACCAAGACTGATGACAAATACACTGTAAAAGATATAGAAGTAGTAGAACGTGATGCTAAGGCAAAGAACTACCTCTAGTGCGCTCTAACCTCTTCGAATTTTGAAAAGATTTTTGCATTCGATTTAGCTAAGGAAATCTAGGATAATTCAAAGTAGCACATGAAGGTACAAAACAGGTAGATGAGACTAAAATAAATCTTCCAGTATAAGAATATGAAGCCTTCTTTATGAAGGAATCAGAAAATATTTTTGAAACGTTTCAAAGATTTCAGAAAATCACTAGTAGCTCGAAGAACTTAGGAAGAAAATACGAAGAGACCAAGCTAGTAAAGAAAATCTTGAGATCTTTGCCTAGACATTGGGTGCCTAAAGTGACTGCTATACAGGAAGCAAAAGATCTAATAAAGGTAACAATAGAAGAACTCATTAGATCACTCATGACCATGAAGTCTTGATGAAACGAAAAGTACTAAATGAAGTCAAAGGCAAGAAAATAATAGCTTTCTAAGTGAAATCAGAAAATGAAGAATCTTTAGAAGATGCCTCAACCTCTAAAGATGATGAGGATATGGCTATGATAACCAGAAGATTCAGAAACATGTTCAAGAAGAAAAGATTTGGAAACAATTCCAAGAACTTCAAAAGTAAAGATAAGAAAAAGGAAGTTCAAATCTGTTACAATTACAACAAGCCTGGGCATATGAAGTTTGATTGCCTAGAACTAGACAAAGATTAAGGAGACAAGAAGAAAAGGTATAACTCCTACTTTAACAAAAAGAATATTTCTAATAGCGGGAAATTTGGAAAGAAGAAAAAAGTTATGGTTGCATGGGAAATGTTGAAAAACATGACGCAAGAAAGCTTGAGTGAAGAAGAAGAAGAAGAAAATGAAGCTCAATTCATCAGACTCAGCTCCAAAGAAAAAGGTCAAGAAGAGTATCATATAGTAATAAGCTTCATGGCTATTCACAATGATGAGGTAAATTTGAAACCTGAAATTTTTGATATTGAAAAATTATTAGAAGAACTATATTCTGATTTCAAAACATTAGAAGCTAAATACAAGGAAACCAAAAGAGAACTTGAAAGGACAATTAATGAATGCTCCAAATTAAAATAAGAAAATAAATTGCTCAAAACTAACCAAACTATCAATCTAGAATTTGAGCAAATTAACGCAGAAAGTCATGCTCTAAGAAAAACCATACGTACTACCTTATTTAAACTTAAAACAAAGAAACAAATAGCAAATCAAAGAAAGAAAAATCACAAAAGAAAATCAGAACCCAAACAGAATATGATTCGGATTCCTAAGACAATTGCTAAAATAGTAAATGCAACTATATATCCAAAAAATAGATTAGCAGCATCTAAAAAATAATGGGTGCCAAAATATTTTGCTACTAACCCACCTGGACCCATTCCTAAATGAATATAAAAAATTATATCTTAATTTCATTACTGTAGGTGTGTTTGAGAGCCACAGAAAATAGCAAGTGGTATCTTAATAGATGTTGCTCAAGACACATGACCGGAGAAAGGGAGCTGTTTACAAAATAAAAGCTAAAAAATGGAGGAACAATTACCTTTGGGGATAATGGAAAAGGTAGAGTTGTTAGAATTATTAAAATTGGCCAACCTCCCTCTATTACAATTTCAAATATTTTATTAGTAGAAGGATTGAAACACAATCTTTTATATGTAAGTCAATTCTGTGATAATGGTTACAAAGTTGTGTTTGAATCTAATACTTGCTCAATTTTAGATAGTTCAAATTCAGTTGTAGTAGTTGGAAAGAGACATAGAAATGTGTATTTGGTGTATTTATGTGATTTCTAAGTCAAATGTCTAGTTGTAAATGAAAATGAACCCATGTTGTGCCATAGAAGGTTTGGACATGCCAACAAGAATCTGATTCAAAGACTATATAATAAAGATCTAGTTGTTGGCTTAACAAAACTCAAATTTGACAATAAGTTGTGTGATGCTTGCATGAAAGGCAAGCAAGTAAAAGAATCATTCAAATCAAAATAAAGAAGTATACACAACCAAACCTTTTTAGTTGCTACATATGGATTTAGTTGGACCAACAAGAACAAGAAACCTTGGAGGGAAACATTATGCATATGTCATTATAGATGACTTTAGTAGATTTAGCTAGGCAATGTTTCTAACATCTAAAGATGAAGCTTTTTCATTCTTTGAGGTATTTTCCAAATGAGTATAGAATGAACAAAGCTCTTGTATAGTTGCCTTAAGAAGTGATAATGATGGAGAGTTTAAAAACCATAATTCACTAATTTCTGTGAAAACAATGGAATTCTTCAAACTTTCTTTACACCAAGAACACCCCAACAAAATGGAGTAGTTAAAAGGAAAAATAGATCCTTGCAAGAGATGATAAGGACAATGTTGAGTGAATACAGCCACCCAAAGTATTTTTGGGTTGAAGCAATGAACATAGCATGTTATATTATTAGTAGAATCTTTGCTAGATCCATACTCAATAAAACTCCATTTGAATTATACTATGGCAAGAAACCAAATATGTCATATTTTCATACTTTTGGTTGTAAGTATTTTATTCTTAATAATGGAAAAGAAAATCATGGTAAATTTGAAAGTAAATCAGATGAAGGCATCTTTCTTGGTTATTTCATTGTTAGTAAGGCATTTAGAGTCTGCAATCTAAAAAATAAGAATGTAGAGGAATCTATTGATGTAAAATTTGATAAAAATATTGATTCCTCCAGGAGGATAAGTGATTTTGATGATGAGACAAGTGAACTAATTACTTTAGTTAAGAAAATAAAAATACAACTCAAAGAAGGAGAACCTTCTCAATCAAAAACATAGATGGATAAAGAAGAAACAGACAATGGACCATCCATCAATGAGGCAAAAAATGAAGGTAACAATATTTTTCCCAAAGATTGGAGATTCATGCATGATCACCTTGAAATTCAGATAATTGGTGATGTGTACGACAAAGTTAGAACTAGATCTTCTTATCACCAAATATGTGGAAATTTTGCTTTTATTTCTCAATTAGAACCAACTTGCATAGAATAGGCTTTAGAAGATGAAAACTAGATTTCAGCTACACAAGAAGAATTAAACTAATTCAAAAGAAATAATGTTTAGACTATCGTTCCAAGACCAAATCATCAATCTGCTATAGAAACTAAATGGGTCTTTAGAAACAAACTAGGTGAATCTAGAATTGAAGTAAGAAATAAAGCAAGATTAGTAGCAACAGGGTACTGTCAGGAGGAAGGCATTGATTTTGAAGAATCATATTTTCTTATTGTAAGAATTGATGCCCTTAGAATGCTTTTTGCATTTACATCTTTTATGACTTTCAAGTTATACTAGATGGATGTAAAGAGTGTATTCTTAAATGGATTTATTAATAAAGAGGTCTATGTAGAACAACCACCTAAGTTTGAAGATTCTCATAACCCAGATCATGTGTTGAAAATTAAGAAAGCCCTCTATGGTTAAAAAAAGGGTCCTAGAGCCTAGTATGAAAGGTAAAGCAAATTTCTCATTGAGAAAGGTTTTTCAAGAGGCAAAGTTGATACTACTCTCTTCTTTAAGCATGCAACAAAAGATATTCTCATAGTTTAAATATATGTTGATGATAGACTATTTGGTGCAACTAATGAAAATCTTTGCAAAGAATTTTCTAGGATAATGCAGGGAGAATTTGAAATGAACTTGATGGGTGAACTCAACTTTTCTTGCGACTATAAATTAAGTAGATGAAAGAAGGAATCTTCATTCACCAAGCCAAATACACAAAAGAACTGTTAAAGAAACTCAACATTGAAGATGGGAAACGGTATGGGATGCCAATGAGTACTTAAATAAAAATGTACAAAGATGAAAAGGTAAGTCTATTTATCAAAAACTTTATAGAAGCATGATAGGATCTCTACTATATTTAACTGCCAGTTGACCTGACATAGTATTAAGTGTATGCATGTGTGCTAGATTCCAATAAGAACCAAAAGAGGAACATCTTATTAATGTAAAAAGAATATTTAGATATCTTTTAGATATACCTAGTCTTAGATTATGGTATCCAAAAGGTTCAAATTTTAATTTAATAAGTTACTCATATGCAAATTTTGCTGGATATAAAGTAGATACAAAGAGTACCTCATGATCTTGCCAATTCCTGGGAAGCATGATTATCTTATAGTTTTCTAAGGAACAAACATCAGTTGCATTATCAACTGCTGAGACTAATATCTGGCAGCAGGTAGCTGTTATGCACAGATCCTATGGATGAAACAACTATTAAAAAATTTTGATCTTAACTTTGTTGATATACCTATCAGACGTGACAACATTAGTGCTATAAATCTGACAAAGAATCCAGTTCTACATTCTATAACCAAGCACATAGAAATTAGGCATCATTTTATTAGGGACCATGATATTTATTTAGAATTTGTCCCAATAGAAAATCAGCCAGTGGATATTTTTACAAAACCATTACTAGAAGAAAGATTTAACATGATGATAAGAAGAGAACTAGGCATTCTTGATCCTAATGCATAAAATGCTTAATTTATCAAACAAATTAGCCATTCTATGTTCTCATAAAATGAAATAAATACAAATCTATCATTTTCTTTTAGAAATGTAATTATTCATCTTGATAATAATTCCTAAATGAAAATGAATTATTAACCAAAACTTCAAAAATCCATTTTACAAAGTTTTGGAGTTAAGTTAGATTTTGGTCTTTGGAGTCTCCGAAGCCCCAAACAAAAGTCTCTGAAAGTCCAAACAAAAGCATTTAAAGATCTGTAAAGGCCTCCAAAGCAATGCTTCAGAATATCTGAAACCCCAAATTAAATCATCTCCTTCGAAGGATCTTTTTCGGAGTATCCGAAGCCAAAACACATTAGTGTTTCAGAGATCTTTTTATATATGTCAATTTAATCTGAAGGCACTCAAGGGCCTACAAACCTCTTCGAAAGCTAAAACCCTTCTTTTCAGAACTCCCAAAACCCCTCCTCCAGAGAAGACAGTCCATCTTTTCGCTTCTTTTAAATCTAAGTCTCAACTCTCTCTCCTTCCAGTTTCTTACCTTCTCCAACATCTTTTTTAGAAATCCCATTTCCTTTCCAAAAATCTAGAACTCTCTGTCGAAATGGTGAGAACAAAAGGAGCAGATGGTAAGAGAAAAGAAAGAGAAAATTCTCCATAGAGAAAAGGGTCCAAAAAGGCAAGATAGGAAGCTAATATGCTTGAGGTAATATTTTTGCATCGTTCATCTAATTTTTCCAGATTTATAAAGAAATATGAGGACAAGAAAATAATCAAAGGAAAAATATTCAATTTTAGAGCCTTTGGAATGGAATTAGAAGTACTTGAATTGTTTCTAATACCAAGGCTGGAATACTTATGTGAGTTACAGAGACAGTTTGTATCAGAGACTAGTAAGGGCACTGATCTGTAATCTCAATACTAGAATAGAAAAATCGTGGATAGGAGAAACAAAAATTGAACTATCCACAAAGAGTTTAAGGAACTATTTTAATATCTCTAAAGAAGAAGAAGAGATTGTATGGGCTTCAAGAGCAATGCTATTCTCAGACTTAGCAGAAACTAAGATAGATAAAAGGAGAATTATCTGCATGCTAGTCACTTGAATGCAAATCTCAAGGTAGGATATCTCGTTGTTATGAATAATGTATATTCTAAAGGAGGAGCTGCAAAATATATATCTGAGAAAGATGCTAGAATCATATGGGCATTCAAGAATAGAAGAACGCTAAATCTATCTAGACTGATGATAGATCACATTCACTTGATCAAGAGCACCACAAGGTTTCCCTTACCTTATGGAATGGCTTTGACCAAGCTGATCAAGGAATCAGGAGTAGATATCTTAAATGAGAATGAAGAGCTTCCAAGAAACACAAACTAATTAGATGAGAAAGCTCTAAAAAGAATGAGATTTAAGCTAACTACACAGGGTTGGATCTCTGAAAGACCAAGAAGAGAAAATCAATTGAAAGGATCCAGACGTAATGAAAGTTCAAAAAGAGGAGATGTTATGGAATAAGCTATTGAACAAAGGCAAGAACTCTCCTCACATGAAGAAGAAGAAAGAACTAAAAGATAAGACTGCATAAGTCCACCAGTAGAAATAAGAGAGGAAGTCTCTAATAGAGAAAAATAAACAAAAGCTGAGAGAACAGAAGAAGTTCCTAGAGAGGAACAAAGAATAGACGTAGAAGATATTATAGAAGAAATTTTGAGGGAGAATTCAAGAAATAGCAACAGCAGACATGCCATCACACACTCCCATTAGATCCCCTTAACCCATTAGACCCACTCACACTGACCAACCATCCACCTCATCAATTCCCACTTTAGAATAAATCCCATAGCACCTAGAGGATTGATTATTCATGATTGAACACTTTTTGCAAACCTGAGTCCTCCAAATGAATAGAATGGATCATAAGTTTTCAACTGCCATGTCATCTATGATCCTAAGGGTTGATATGATTGACTAGCGACTGGATTCTCTAAAAGCTATAGCAGAATCATTCAAAGGTCAAACCTATCATTCCCATTTCACTTCACCTCAAACCCATTACTATCCATCTCAAACTCACTTTCCATCACCTCCACATCACTCATCACCAGTCAGAAACAACTCACCAATAACAGTGATGTCTTCACCTTCACATTCTCATCCATCATCATCTGTTATTCTAGAGGTTGCTCAACCTAAGAGTCAACCTCTTCCAGCATAGACATCATCATTAGATCCACCATTGCCAGAGGATTATCTTTCCAATCCTCAAAGAGCCATTGTTTGACATGGAAAATATCCCATCATTATTTCACTTCTTAGAACATATTTCATACATAAACCAGGACAACCCATCTATGGCATGGATAAATGAAGGAATTCATCAGAGTAGGAATAATATTCCCTAAAAGAATTGAGGAAATTCAACCAAAGTGGAACAACCCTCTAAACATGCCACCAAATTTTAAACCTCCTCTAGAATGGTTATATCCTCCCTCTTCACCACAAAGTCCTCCACATACTTAAAGAATAGTTGTTGATGATAATCCTCACTTTCTCCTTCGTATATCCAATCCAATCAGGATGACAAAATTAGAGTTTAGGATCAAGTTAGCAATCAATTTGAAGTTGTTAGAATGTTTCTTTCTCAAAATATCCATATACATCCTCAAGAATATCCATTCTCTGAACTTGAGGATCCTAGCATTCTTCATAGGATTCTACTTCTTCCCGATCCTCCATTGGCTCCAAAGAATCACAAAATTCACATTGCTAATAAAGAGTCAATTCTTCAAGATTACTCTGAGAAACTTCTTAAAATGCTTCGAATGTCAAAACCTCTTAGAAAAGAGTCTCCATCTCCCTCAGGTCCTCATGACTTCTTTATTCTCACTAAGGAAGAATTCACTTTCTACAATAATGCTAACCTGGAGGCCATTGCTAACAATCTGCTTCTCCCATATCCTTAGATGAATGATCCTTCTATATAAGAAAGGATAAGGCAGATACCACCATTGTGTGAACCTCTTCCACCACCTTCCCCACCTTCTTACAAAACCAAAAATCCTAGAAAATCACCTTCTTCCACTACCAAAACCAAAAAGCAACCTGCTATCCCAAAACCAAAACCATCACCTTCTTCATTTTAGCCATCCACTTCAAAACTAAAAAGGAAATCTAGAATTCCACCTCCCAAAGAACACAAAAAGGCTCCTTTTGAAAGAATAACCATGTACTATCAAGAGTATATAACTAGGATGAATGCAAACACAGAGGCTCTCATAAAAGGGACTCTTGTAGTATTTCCTAAGCTGCTAGATCCAAATTTTTGAGAAAGAATAGATTTCATCTATGTTCATAGTTATGGAACTATAGCTTATATACATGAACCTCTTGTGGCAGTTCCAAAAGATGCATTTTTCATTCAACCTCCTCCACCAAAAAGGGCTAGAACGTCCATGCCCTCTCCCAAACCATCTTCTTCTGAACCCAAGCCACCTCTTCCACCACTTCAAGATGTCTTTCTCAAGACATACCAGAGAAAACCCAAACCACCCAAATAAACCTGTTGCATTTCTACATTTCTTTTTTCTTTGATTAAAATTTTTTCCTAATGTATCTACAATTGTATCTGAAGTTTAGAAAATTTCAATATATATATATGCATCTTTTCTTTGACTTATTGCTGCTTGTTTCCAACTTTTTGATTTTGACAAAAAGGAGGAGAAAATGTGATAATGTGATATAAACTAAAATGATAGGTGCATGTATAAGATGACATGTAAATGAAAACTTCTATGACATAGAATTAAAATAATATGCATCAATTCAGGGGGAGCTACACTGAATTGGTCAATAGAAATGTTTATGAAATATCTAGAAAATAAGTTGCTTTAAATTTATTATTAGACAAGCTTTGAAAGGTATATCACTTACTATTTTGTGATCATCAAAAAGGGAGAGAATGTTAAACATATTATCTAGCTTTATGTTGATGATGAACATTCTTAACCAAGTATGTTTTGATGATGAGCAAAAACATAAGTGAAACATTAAGGTACTAACAATCTATTCTCAAGTATGTTGCAGAAATGTTAACTCATTCTCAACTTGAGAATAACCTTCGTGGTGATAAAAGGAAGACATAAATTAAATGCTCTTTTAAAATTAAGTATATAAATTCCACATATACTTAAATCAAGAAAATAAAAATTTTGAAGTTTTAAAGACATGCTTCGAAGCTAACGAAGCATCTTTGGAGTCATCTCAACATGTTTTTAAGAAAATTGCATTGCTTTAGAGTTGTCACAATAATCTTCGGCGTAAAATGGTCAAAGCTTCAGAAATTATCATAGTATGGCTCGGAGATATTCAAAACAAGCATCGGAGTAAAATAAAATACTTTGGAGTCATTATAAGTATGTTTCAGAGTAGATAGACAAACTTCAGAGAATTAATAGCAAGCTTTGGCGTTAATTGGAAAGCTTCAAAGAAAGTCTAAGACAAGCTTCGGAGTCCTCACAACATGTTTTGACATCGATAGGTACACTTTGGAGTCAACAAGCAAAGCTTCAAAATAGTTATAATGTACTTCAGAGTTAATGAAGAAAGCTTCAAAACTGTCAAAAATGCTTCAGAGTTATCAAAGTACACTCCGGAAACATCAAGACAAGCTTTGGAGTTAATCATCTACGCTTCGGAGTAAATAGATATGCTTCAGAAAAATTAAGAGTCACATTTCAGAGTAAATTTGAACAAGCTTTGAAGTAAATAGACCTACTTCGGAGTCCTCAAGACTTTACTTTGGAGACAATAAGCAAGCTTCGGAGTCATTAAACATTGCTTCAAAGTTGGCTTTTTGAAGCATCAAAAGTTCAGATTATCCAAATTCTTTTCTACAAAGGACTCTTGCAATGAAGAAGGTTTATTACCATTTTAGAGAATCTAAAGAAAACTAATCAGAACATCCAAAATTAATCAGGACATCATCTGCTCACTTGTCTCTTCAGAGTAACTGAAGAAGCAACTTCAGAACACCTGTGACAAAAGTGAACACCGAGAAAAGTCAGCAATAAAGTAGCAAACCGATACCAGAATGTAGTAAAGTCAAACGTTAGGCAAAATGTATGGTAAAGAAAAATATTTTTGGACATTTGAATATCTGCCAAAGTCAGCAACGAAAAAATCTCTCAACCTATAAAAGAGAGATTAAGAAGCAAAAGAA
Source organism: Pouteria campechiana (assembly GCA_036873735.1). Lineage (NCBI taxonomy): Eukaryota > Viridiplantae > Streptophyta > Magnoliopsida > Ericales > Sapotaceae > Pouteria > Pouteria campechiana. Next base: position 4,503 of record JAYJMB010000679.1, on the reverse strand, counting down.
AACTAATTTTTGAATATCATTGAACATTACTGAAAATACAAAGAGCATTTAAAATCTTCCTTCAAAGTTCAACTCCAATGGATACATCTATGTCAGAAGTTCTCAAAGTCTAAATTGCTTCTCAATCAAGGAGTTTGAATCTTTTACTCTTATTACTTATTCATTTACTAAAAGTTCAGAATTTTATATACAAATCTATCTAAGTAAGAGACAACAATCTGTATATTTCATTTTAGTATTTGGTAACCCAAACAGAGTGCTTAGTATTTTTGTATTAAGATAAGCAAGTATGGAACTTGCTAAAAGGGTATAAGTTTGTTGGTGAGCTTTAAAAACCAACAAGTAGTGAAAGTTTCGGGATAGCTTGGAAAACTAGTAAGTTCATTGGTGAGCTTGTTATAAAACCAATGTGTATTTGATCAGGTTGATCAAGGTATTAGTGGAACCTGAGATTAGTAGAGGAAACTAACTCAAAGAAGAAGAGTAGGAACCCAAGAAAGGCCGAACCACTATAAAAATCTTGTGCTATGTATTGTGCAATCTATTTTACTTATTCATTCAGCACTTAAATCATTTGATTTGGCCAAAAGTTTTAAAGTTCAATTCCCCCCAAACCCCCCCCCCCCTTGAGCTACCATAGTATAAAGAACTAACAACTAACTCTCCTAGATTAGAGAATTTATTCAGCATATTATTTAAAAAATTCTATTTCTTTCTTTAGATCTCCAACTTCCTTTTGTAGAGATAATTTTTTTTGCTAGAATAGGATTTACTTTGATAGTTGCATCAAAGTGTCTTTTATTTTGAGCAAATTTCTGATTGAGTAATTCAAACTCATTAAAGAGAGAGTTGTATGATTGTTGTAACTCATCAAAGTTTTTGCATTTAACACAAGTGCTGTTTGAGCTTGAAGAGTCAGAATAGTAAGAATAGCAAGAGTTTACCTTTGTTTCTAGGTCTATTTGCGTTGTTCTTTGATGGTGATTTGATCAGTCGATTCATTCTTCATCTGAGCCATGCAATATATTCTTGCAAGATGTCCAGCCTCATTGTCATTTTTCTCACTTGAGCTTGTTGCAGATGAGTCTTCATCATTCATGTACATTCCTCTGGCCTAGTTTCTTGAAGACTTTTTGAAGTATTTCTTTTCTTTTCTATCATCATTCTCATTCATGTTTACTTTTTCTTCATTTGGACACTCTGGTCACATATGTCTTGTCCCTCCAAATCTATAATACATGGGGAGATTCTTCTTTCTTTCGGCCATTTTCTTATGTTGTCTAGGTTGTCTCCTTGAAGAACTATTTTTGTTGTTTCTTGTAAACCTTTTAAAATTTTTGACTAGCATAGCCATATCATCCTCAAATCATGATGCCTGATCACTATTACCCTCTTTGGTTACTTTTAGAGTAATACTTTTCTTTGACATTGTTGGCTCCTCTTTTTTGTTTTTGATTAACTCATATGACATTAATGAGCTAATAAGATCATCCGCTAGAAGAGTATTCAGATCTTTTGCCTTCTTTATTGCTACAATCTTCTGGTTCCACTATTCTAGTATGCCCTTAGAATTTTCATCACCTATTCAAAATTTGTAACTTCTTTTTCCAAACCTTTCACAACATTAGTAACTTTAGAATAATGAGCATACATTTCAGATATACTTTCTCCTTCATCCTAAAATTTTCTAGTTCTCCTATTAACATATTTCTTCTAGTTCCCTTAACTTGTGACGAACCTTCATAAATAGACACTAATTTATCCCATATACCTTTTATAGTAGTGCAAGAGGATGCCCTATCAAACTCAGATGAGGATAGACCGTAAAATAAGGAGTTCATAGCCTTTGCATTGTTTTGGACTGAGGTGGCTTCCTCTTTGGTCCATGCATCTACTTCAGTAGTAGGAAGAGTGATTCCAACTCTAATAACCCTCCAAGATTCCAAATCATTGGCTATAGTAAATTGCTTTATCCTTAACTTTCAATAAGCAAAGTTGGTTTCATCAAATAGGGGTGGCTGGGAGTACGATTACCCTTTGGTGAATATTTGTAATGAGAATGATGGGCTAGCCGTTGGATCACTACAAGTGTTCGTGTAGTCTACTCTAGTACCACTTATTGGTCCCATAGATTAGGCTATAACCTAAGAGGGAAGGGGTGAATTGGGTACTAAAAAATATTTCTTAACCCCTTTAGGATTACTTTTCCCTCTAATAATCAATTACTCAAACACAAAATAAATAAGATAGTGATTTTTATAACGGTTCGAGTAAACACTCTACTCCACTCTTCTGAGAACACTTATATCTTAGTGTTTTGGGTTCCACTATTTCTAATAGTAGAAATATAATAGTGTCCCTAACACACTTCTAGATTATATCTCTAGGAGGCATAAACAAGTGTCCTCGATACTCTTCTGGAATCCAACTCTAGGGGGCATAGATAAGTATCCTCGATACTCTTTTAGACTATAGCTCTATGGGCCATAAACAAATAGCTCTTGTCTAAACTCAGACAATCACAACTCTTCTTGAGTCTAGTCGCAATCACTAGCTCAAGGAAAAAGAAATGAATATTAAAAGCCTAAGCATAGGGATTTTCACAATATGCACAGGAGAAGTTTTTTGAAAGTTGAATGCAAAAGTAAATGATCTTCCCAATGGTAGTTGAGAGACTTCAAGAAATGTTGAGGAAGGTTTGAATGCAAGGCTCTTAATCTTGAAAGATTGCAGAAAGTTTAGTTCAGATCAGTTAATGCTCTCAAGAAGGCTTCAAAGATTTTATCAAATGCTTGAGTTGCTTCCTTCTGCTCCAATGATGCTTTATTTATAGCTGCTTTGAATTCTAGTCATTGGTGGTAGCTAAGCTCCATTAATGGCAGAAGATAATTTGATTAGAGCATTTTAAATCTTCTGGAATCTACATATTCCTCATTTGTTGTAATGACCATAGTGCCGACCTTGGAGAAGATGATTTCAAGTTTCTCAAGAAGCTCTGGTCGAGGTATTACTACATTGGCTGCTACTTTCACCAATATAGAAGTATCATCATTAATGTAGTCCAAAGATGATTGGTTCATTCTGACCCTTGCTCATCTTTTAATTATGATAGACAAAGTATTTGTCCCACTGTCTAGAAGATAAAGTTTCTTCATCTTAGTAAGTGATAGATGAATTTTTGTTTATATTGTTCCTAGACAAACTTCACCATTCAAGCTCTTTGTCTATTGCACCATGGAGGCATGAGTGCCTTGTTGCTTCATGCCTTTGTCTGATGAGTTTGTTTATTGTAAGTGATAGACAAAGTGTTGATTTGCTTCATGCCTTCATCTGATGGAATATATCTCTGCTTTGTCTATTAACAACAGATACCACTTTATGAATCTCTTGCTTTGCTCTTTCCTTTGTCCGTCAACATCATACGATCATTAGCTCACCCATGATAGATGAAGTTTATGTTGTGCCATTCGATTCTTGCTTCTTCGCTTTGTTTGTTGATGGCAGATGAAGTCTTTTGTTCTATTAAAAAAGGTCTTCACTTCTTTTGCCTATGTCTATTCTCATCAGATGACTATTGGCAAGAACTATGGTTTGCTTATAGTGGACGGACTCTGTTGTAGACAAATTGTCTTACATTCATCAGATGTAGTTCTCCGTTTTGACAGATGAATGAAAATAGCCAAGTCCTTTGTGCTTTGTTTGTAACAACAATTCGTCTTTTGTTTTTTTACTTTCTCAGGACTTGTCGTCATGGAATATGTTCCTTATGCTTAATTTTCTTTAGTTCTTACAACTTGATTCTGCATGCTAAAAACTTGATAATAACCATTAGTACATAATTTTAATCAAGCTTTGTTTGTCATCGAACCTATGTATTTATATGAACAATAACAACCTACTTCCTCATGGGAATGATACTAAACTTACCTCATCTATATTACTAGTGATCATGTATACTTGCATGAAAGCCAACAAGTTTTGGCGCCATTGTCGGGGAAGGCAGTGAGTTATACATTAATATCACTAGTTAACAATATTAGTATTAATTTGGTTTTTTTCTGCTTAGTACTAGTTTAATGTTTAGTTTGATTCTTTTTTATAGTTTGTCTTGAATTCCAGATTTGATTTATTTCTATTATTTTTGCAAAAAGTAGTGTATGGTACGAAGTTAGCAAGGTAATCAAACTGAGTTTGACCCATAAATTGATCATACCTACCAAAGAAGACTAAGAGAGCAATCAATTCTAACTAGAAAGATGGAAGAAGCAGGTGTAGCTACAGCAGCTATAGCTGAAAATTCACACAGGCTTTTGAGAGATTTTGCTACTCCAACTATTCAGGGATAAACATCATGCATAAGAAGACCTGCAATTCAAGAAAATAATTTTGAGAATAAGCTATCTGTTATTCATATGCTTCAGCAATCTATGTGATGGCTCAAATTTAATACCTCGCAAGTGCACGGTCGATGTATAGTCTAGTGTGCTTATGCAAGGGTCGATC
>JAYJMB010000678.1:0-17690 GCA_036873735.1 Pouteria campechiana | reverse complement strand
ATCGACCCTTGCATAAGCACACTAGACTATACATCGACCGTGCACTTGCGAGGTATTAAATTTGAGCCATCAGAAATTCCCAACCAAGGTTTGGGACTGGTGAGCCAATGTGAAGACTTTATGGTTATGATGGAATAAATTGTATTAGAAATGCATATGTCATGGTATATTTGTATTCAAAAATCTCAAGTGATGTATGATTGTATTAAATTTCCAATGTATAAGGTAAAATATTGGCATGTCTTAGAAAAAGTTGTATAATATTGTAATAGAATGATATTGTAACACATATGGTGTTGAAATTTGGGAGAAATTCTTTGCATTTCAGTAAAGCGAGAAATTGAAGTAATACATGGTGTTTTATAAAGAAATTTGTTATGGAAAATTCAATTGAACAAAGAAAATTTGCTTTATTAGTAATTTTGAGTGAAATTAACCCAAGTAGTGATTCTAAGTTAAGTCATGTATATGAATTTAGCGACTAATGAAACATGCATATTGGGAATAATGCGACATGCGTGAGGTTTTAAATTGAACTTTAGAGATAATCTTTAAAGTTTGAATCATCGAGTTGAATGTTCTGCAAAAAAGAACTGAAATGGTGAATTTGAGAAAAAGCATATTTATGATCAATGTGAATGGCCTAAAATAGTTATTATATGTATTGTAACATGTGTGGAATATTGGATTAAGTATTATGTAACTCGGAATAAAAATAGCATATGGAGTTACTTATGACAGAAAGTTCAATTAAAATGAACTGAAGAGGTGATTTTTGGCAATTGACCTCAAATGAGATGAAAATTGCATGAACATATTTTGTTTTAGGTATGTGATGTGTGGGGAATCTTGTTTTAAGATTTAGATGCATTTGGAATGCAAATGACACGTGAAGTCATTATAGTAGAAAAAATTAGAGAAATTCGGTTAAAAACAACTGAATTAGTGATTTTTATAAAATGACTTCAAATAAAGTGTTAAATAGCATAAACAAGTCTTATTTCATGTATGTGATGCGTGGGAAGTGATTATTGGAAAATTTGAAGTGTTTTATGTAAAATGGGGACTATGGTGAATTTTCATAAGTGTAAAAGCTAAATTTGGAAAAAGGATTCATTGTTATTGAATTTGGACATAGATAATGGACTAATTTGAAAGAGTGTTTAACATGAAAGTTGTATATCTTGGAATTATCTTTCCAATGCAACAAAATCACTCAATTTGGATATGGTATGAGAAAGTTATGGACGAAATACAAAAACATCTTAGAATGAGCAGCATGTTAATGTGGCAACACAGGAATTCAGTGTCGCGACACCTATGTCCCGACACAAGAAGTCTATGTCATGACACTAGGTAGTCAGTGAACTGTGTGTCACAACATAGGTTTCCTATGTCGCCACATAGGCCCAATAACTCATCAAACCATTGAAAAATCGTAATTTTTAAGGGCTTTAGCAACCCATTTTCATTCATTTTCTCCCTCCCCTATTCTCCCATGCCCCTAGCCTTGAAAACCCATCATTTTAGACAGGGTTTTCAATGATTTGAGCTAAAAAATCTTGATATTTTCCTAAGAAACTTTGATTTTGTGGATCAAAACTCAGACCTTTTGTCGTTTGGGCATGTGTCCATGGCTAAAAACCTTGGTGAGCGTGACCCATGGCTGATTGGGAAGACATGGGAATGGAAATGGGTAGAAGATGATTGCCGAGCATGGAAAACAAGGTAAGACTCATTATTTTCATCAAATTCACTTGGTTTTGATGCTAGGGTTTTGAATCTAACTTGTGTAAAATGGTTTTGGGGAAGATGATAGGGTAATGTTATTGTAATCATGGGGTAAACAATCTAACTAGTTGATTTAAATGAACTGGGCATGAGAATTCATGAAATTAGCTTGCTAGGGTTTATGTAAATAGTGTGAATTAGGGAATTTCAAGAATTTTGTAAAATTATCTTAGGAGAAAGATTTAATGTATGAATTATAATGTTTTGAGGCTTGTTTGGGTTGATTCAGACAGGTGGAATCGAATAATTGATTATGCCCTAGTTGGGGATTAAAGAAGGTTTTTGAGTTGGGCTATGTAAGCCATGAATAGAGTGGATTTAAAGCATAATTGAGTTATTTGTAAGTTTTTTAGCTGCTAATCATGTATGATACTAGATAAATATGCGAACAAGAAGATTTTTTATGATAATTCTGAAGAAACTCTAAGTTAACTAGTGTTTATCATATGTTTGATAATTATAATACGAGATTGACTATAAATAATGTATTATAATTGTTATTGGCCCTATATAGGATGATTTGAGAAGGATGAAAAAGCATAAATCTAGAAAGATATGGTTTGGAGCTAAGCATTTGAGGTAAGTAGGTGCCCCTCCTTCAATTTGTTATATTGTATGATTGGGGATGAAAATCCCATTTGCTTGTATCCGAGCTTGTGTGTTTTGATTTGGGGACAGTAGATGTCCCATATTTGATTAACAATAATGATATCTGATTTGGTTAGGGATAGTGGATATCCCTTAGGTTGAACTAATTGTTACTTGGTTTATAATGGAATATGCATGATTTGTTGGGGATAGAATATTCCCTAATGTGGTTAGAAGTGAATGTTGCATATGATATGACAGTGAATAATATGATTGCATATGATGTAAATGGAATGTTGGATACATGGTAATGTCAAGCATGGATTAGATGTGTTTTGAATTTAAATATGTTATATATGGATTATTCATGATTATTTTGTATTATATGCCTACTTACTGTGTTTGCCCGGTCTCACGCCTTCTTGTTTAAATTTTTAGCTGACAGATCAAGTGAAGAACCCCAACTGTGGATTGGGACTTGGTAGTAACAGTGAAGACAATTTCATGTGGACATGTTAAATTTTGGATTAGAATTCTATTGTATGTGTATGATTGTATTTAATAAATTTAATTGATGTACAATTATAATTAATAGATTTTAGTTGAGGTGTATTTGATATTGAAGAAACTAAATTAATATATTATTAGCAGTGGCATGTATAAATGATTTAATTATCAGTTTGTTAATGGATTTTAAGGATGTAGATTGCCACCATGATTTTACCTAGATCTAGGGCTGTGGGTGAGTGGGTGTATATGTTTAGAATTTATATTATTGCTTTATTATATTTGAAAAATAATTATATAGGTGGAAAATTCATCTATTCAGGTTAGACTCTGCCAAATTTTAGGCAGAGCACCCCACCCTAAAAGTGGGCAATTTAAGATGAAATACAGTGTAAAATGATAAGTCGCGCCTCAGAAGGCAGGGCATGACAGACATGTTTCCCCATAAGTGTAATGCTATCATGGTGTGATGCAAGTTCTAAGCTGTGGGTAGTTTAGGCTAGTGAACTATTTGTGATTTGAGTGATATTTGTTGAAATAGCAGTTTTATGTATAATTTAGAATTATAACCATTGATATTTAGAAATTCATTTGATAAATGATGCATATCAGGTGTGAATTTTGATATTTCAAGGGGAAACTCTATCAAAGTTTTGATAGAAATTCTATTAAAATTTGTAAATTGGGAAAGGGAATATTGAAATATAAAGGCATCCTGAAACAAGACCCAAGCACTTCCACCCTAAAAGTGGGCAAGTCAAAGTGAAAATGAAGGCAGAAGCCCAAGGTCGTGCCTCAGAAGGCGGGGCGTGACAATCATTTAAGTAGAATTTTTTTCATGTAAAGAATATCTTCTATGAAGCACACTTATCGAAATATATTTATCTATACATGATTTTCACAAGTTGTAGAACATGGATAAATTATATATTATATTTTTGAATAAATGCTTAAAATGATAACTCCATGAAGCACATGACATATCTATGTCCAACATATGATAAACAAGGTTAATGCACTTTGAATCATAATGAATTCTTCTTTCTCTAAAACAATTTATGTAATATACTTGCATTCAAAATGTTGCAATAGTGATTATTCATGCCAAGCATATTTGTCTTCATTTCAAGCTTCCTAGACTAAAATCATCATTAGCATAGATCAAGTCAGAAACAAGTTTTGTTATTATCAAAATCATATATAATAAAACTAACATTTTTCCCTTTTTTGATGATGATAAAATTTGAAGACTTGGGACATCTAAGGAATGTGCTGTGATCCTTTTGTATTTACAAACTCCCACCATCTAATTTAAACTTATAATCCTTTACAGTTTGACAATTTATTATCATGACATTATATAGTTTCTTTACTGAAGTATAAGTCATGATAGACTAAGTGTCACAACAAGTTTTCCTCAATTCTTCTTCCCCTTCTTGTCAGTATGAAAAAGGTTTAGCAAATGAGAGAAGGATCTTGCAACTTTAAACAAAAGATAAAAGTCCCCCTAGCTTGTTGGGTTTCTTAAAAGGATACAAACATAAAGAAGCTTGTCTACCATCCATTGGATCTAGCTTAGGGATAAGTATGATCATGAAATAGAATATACTCATGTATGCTATGTGCATCATTCAAATATTAAATAAAACTCATTGAAGACTTATCAATCAATGAAGGCAATGCTTCAGAAATATAAAAATTTTGTTGATCTATCCCATGATGATACAAACTATTAGATGGATAATAAAGTTTGCCATTTAAGCTTTAAAATCAATAGTCATCATAATCATTCAAGGTAAAAACAAGATTGATTCAAATATTTTCATAGATGTACTTTGAATACCATGGAGAGAATATATTTTCATCAACATTCAAAGTACCAAAAATTAGATGCTTTTTAAGTTCTTCTTTTTTGGAATGGTTGCCATAAGATAGAGTGTATTTTCATTAACATATATGTATTAACAAGGCAATAGTCAAACATTACATAGTTGTTGAAAAATTTTGAGCAACTATTGAACATTGATCATTACATTCATCAAAATCATATAAGTGATCATTCAAAATTTTCATAACAGAATTCATCATAAAATATGAATTTATAATATTTCAACATTGTTCTACATCATTATCTCACAAGATGTGATGCCTTCATTAACATTTTGTTCTCCCCCAAAACATACAACCCAAAAGAAATCTGAAGTCTAGACACGAGGATATGTAGAAGGCATAGATGAAGCAAGCTCCCCTTAAGTAGCATCATAGGTAGAAATGAGTTCCTCGATTGGAAAGGATGGTTCTAGATCCTGGGTGTCATGAGATGGAATGGTAGATGAAGTAGGATTAGCTTTGGGTGTAGACTCAGAGATCTCATAATGTGAAAGAAGAATGTCTATCTTCTTCTGTATCCTTTCCTGTGCTTTCTTCAAATCTCCTAATTCATCTTTTAACTCTTTTATTAGCTCTCCTACTTCTTTTCTCATTTCCTTTACTTTTAAAGATAGTGAAGCATATGTAGATGACCTTAGAATGATGACTTTAGGTGAAGTCCTAGGAAGTGAAGGTTGTCTGTCTGCAATGGGACTGTCCATGTCAGTTGGCTTTCCTCTTCACCTATTTCCTCTACTTCTTTCTCATGGAATGGAGCTTCTCCTTTTGCATCTTCTTCTTCTTCTTTTTCTTCTTCTTCTTCTTCTTCTTCTTCTTCACTCTCATTGTCTTCTTCCATTTCTCTCTCATTCTTTTCATTCATCTCTGCCATAGTCTAAAAACTTGATTCTCATTCTCTTTAACAATGTATCTCCTACCCAGTCCTTTAAAGAACATGGAAATGCTTAAAAATCTAAGTTAGCCACAATCCATATGGAACTATATGATCTCTTCTCTATGGCATGTATTCAAATGTAGCAAGATTAGTTTTGGCAAGCTAAATTTTTTATAAGTGTATATTTTCCGCAATACTTTGGCTTCTATTACTGTCACCTGCTCTATTCCTCTAAGCTTAGGTCTAAATATGTTTTTTAATACTTTTCTTAGCATCCTAAGCTCAATGGTTAAATCCTTCATCCTCATGTATTTATGAGCGGATGTGTAAACTGTGCTTATGAACAGATTATTGAAAATTTTTTCTTTCTTCGATTCATCCTCATCTTCTATGGCTCGCAGTCCTAGAATTTCTTTAAGGTGTTCTTCAGATGAAAAATCATATGTTCCAAAGATAATTTACACCTTTCACAATTGACTCATAAGAATTGGGTTTCCAATTGAAATAGAAAATGAGAACCAATTCTCTATATATGGGTGCCTCATATTCCATCAACTCGGTCCATCCTTGATAATTCAACATAGATCAGATATTAGATTTGCATTTATCAATGAAATTCAAATCTATCTTCTTTTGAACATGGATTGGTCCTCTAAGAATTGAGGTATAAAATTTGAACTTCCTTTCCTCATTGCCAAAGTAATATGCATGTAAATCTGTTAGTTCAAATTTAGCAATAAGAACCTTTCTTCCATCAACCTCAACTGGTAGAGTACTTAGATCAAACTTCTTTTTCCCTTCTTCATTTCTTTCTACATTTCCTTCTCCTTCAACATTCATATCAAGATGTGAAGGGAAAATACTGTAGGTCTTTGAAGATTGTCCTCTCCTAGATGAAGCTTGGGCTATGGAAGTTCCTCCTCGAGTTCTAGGTCATTTGGCCCCTTTCTGGATTTTGGAGTCTAGGACTTTGGGAGCCATTAAGATGTGGGAACTAAATGAAAGAGAGAGAAACTTATGGAAATGGCTTCTCTAGATGATGGAAAATCTCAGGCACAACCTATTTTAGGTTGTAGGAGGCTAGAAGGTGGGAGGCAAATGAAATTGAGCTTGAATCGATGCGTCGGATTTAAGCCCTTCTAAACAGAAGGGAATTGTGAGCGCAGGTGCTTGGGTATGTGGGCTCTTGAGGTCCAAGCAGTAGCATTCCCGTAAACACATAATCCTAAATATTGTGAAGTTCTATCATCCAGCCTATTCTACCCATGGCCTTTTAGTGTTTTTCATTTGATTTTGGTATTAACATAATCATCATGTAATTAAGCAAGTCAATTTGATTATTGCAATTATCATAAACATTATTATTCGAACATTTTATTTCATTCATATCAAGCATATATCAAAGCAATGATCATTATAGTTTTCCTTATTGCATAATTTCAATTTTAAGCATGCTTAAACATTTTCAATATATATCTCAATCATGAATGACAAGCATAAGACATAAGATGAAATCATTCATAACATAAATATGATTTTTAAATTTTGATTTAAAATTCAAGTTATCATCTTAATTAATTCATTCTTAGAGGTTCAAGCCTTAATGATGATTTTCTGAAAGAATGACTAGGAATGGAATTCCTATTCGAGACCTTGAACTATGAAGTTCCCCAAACACTCTTGACTATGCCTTAAGCTACAATTACATCAATGATTAATCAATTTCATATATTTGCTTAGATTTTTAAAATGATTTAGCTCAAACAATGATTTCATATATATGGCAATCATTTTCAGAGGCATGTTAAGTATATAAACAAGTAAGGCATAGATTTCATTCATCAAATAGATTTATCAAGTAGGATAACTTATCTCTTTTGTTGCTTCCTTGTAGATTTTGGAGTTAAGCTCATTTCTGAAGTTGTCAAGCTTGATTCCTTATTTTAACATTTGTTGTTTGGAATCACTTTTTAGACAAAGTATCTATCCAACTATCCATTAAATAAAGTCACTTTGTCTTTTAGTTTGTCTGTGGTTAGTTATAGATGAATCGTAGAGGTGTAGACGAAGATGGCTTCTTATATACCTAGACAAAGTAAGCTATTCGTCTGTAGCTTACTTAGATCAAACGAACTCTAGTGATCCGCATTTGTCTAAGACAAATTAGAGTTGATGGATGATCATTAGCTTGGTAAGCTATTCATTTGTAGCTTATTTATGACAAATGAAAACTGTTAAATGCTCGTTGCTCTGCATTTGTCTGAGATGAAATTCAGTTTGACAAACGATCATTGACTCAGTTGCTTCCTTTCCATCTTGAGCTTTCTCCGAGGTTAGTTTTAAATAAAGTGTCCACTCAGTGTTTTTAGATTTGACTTTGTCTTTTGGATTGTCTGAAATTTCAGACAAAGCCACATTCAAGCTGCATACACTTTGAGAGTTCTTGCACTTTTTCTTCATTAGCATAATCAAATAGATATAACCTTTATGTATCAAATTAATCAGTGCAAGTTTCTATTTAGCATAGAGTGGTATGCATAACAATTAGATTGCTCAGCAAAATATTATAAACTTCATTATTTTAAGCAAATCATTTATTATCTAGATTATTTATATGAGTGTTTTCTCCATTTAAGTTTCATAATTTTATCATTTAAAATTTTGCTAGTTTCAATCTATATTGGATTAAATTTATCAAAAGTTGAAATAGATTCTCTAATATTTGTTAAGCAATATAAGACATCATATTAAGTACCATATTCTCTGAATTAGCAAATTTATGAAGATGGAAACTGGTTTCTCTAAAAACTTCAGCCATTATGTGTTACTAATCAATTTGGGAATCATAATTTTCATAAGATTACTCATTGGTGAATTATCTGTTTCTCAGCATGCTTATCCTTAAACACATTAGCTACTTGAATATAGATTGTTTCCTCATTTATGATGTTTTCTAGGATTTTATGTGTTTGAAGATTTTAATTTCTTTTATTCTAAGATTTTAAAATTCTATTTATGTACAAGTAAAATTTTATTATAGACACAGAAGTAACTAGAGTAAATGCAAACAATAAGAGATCACAAGAGATTTTGGTTTTGGATTATCATACCTATACTTACCTTGGCCTCTGACTTCTTTGAATACATTCTCATTCATCTTGTGTTGAGAAGTCATTTATCTCTTGAAGGAGCTTGATAAATTTTCTTTTCTTCTTTCTTATTTCCTGCACTTAGATCAATCTCAGCAGATAAGTGTGAATCTATTTGCCCCTTAGAAGATGTCTTTAACTTGTCTATCATTTCTCTTGCATTTTTACAAGTAAAGACATATTTGCAAATGGTGGGGCAGAAAGCACATAGCAGAGTATATATAGCTTAGATGTTCTCTTGCCTTGCTCTCACTTCATCCTCATTTAGGCCAACAAAAATAATTTCCACAACTAAAGGTTAGTGGCAATAAGATATGTTTCCAAGATCTTCTTCCACTAAGTAAAGCTCATTTCATTAAAGTATGGAAGTTAGGAGTGGAATACCCTTTTAAGAACATGGAGGATGAAACTATTAGGTTAGCCATATGGATCTCTAAAATTGTTTATCTAACCCGCTCTGATAGCATTTGTTGGTTCTAGTAAGGTGGCTTAACCCAAGAGGGGAGGGGTGAATTGGGTTTATAAAAATTATTGCTTAACTCCTATGAAATCAATTTCACTCTTTTCATGTTTATGTGTTATGTTGTATGATATGAATTATAAAGCTCACTCTTTTCATGCTTGTGTGTTATGTAATATGTTATGAATAATAAAGCAATAAAGCGTAAAAGGAGTAAAGCAATTAAATATATAAACAGTAATATTTTTATAGTAGTTTGGGCACCCTGTCCCTACATCCACTCTTCCAAGAGCACACTCTCTTTGTGTCCTTGGTTCCACTATATTCAATAGTAGAAATACAAATAATGCTCCTAGCACTCTTCTAGATTCCAACTCTAAGGGGTATGAACATGGTGTTTCCAATACTCTTCTAGATTCCAACTCCAGGGGGCAATAAATATAGTGCTCCCGAGACTCATCTGGATTCTAACTCCAAGGGGCATAAATATAGTGCTTCCAACACTCTTTTGGATTCCAGCTCCAAAGGGCATAAACATAGTGCTCCCAGCATTCTTATAGATTCTAGTTCCAGGGGCTATAAATATAATGCTCCCAGTACTCTTCTGGATTCCAGCTGTAGAGGGCATAAGTCTGGTTTAATGAGCTAACTAGAAACTCTACCTTTGCAGTTATTTGCATAAAATGATATGCCTCTATCTAGGATAATAAGTACACATAGTTAAAGCACAAATAGAAATGATAAAATAATAAGCACATTATAGTGATTTCAAACTCTCTTGAGATAGTGTTGATGTAGCCTTGAAGGTCTTTAATCTTGGTAGCACTTGGAGCGAAAACACTTGGAGGACTTGAATGGATTTCTTATTGGTTGATTCAACTTTGTCACTTAGAACCCTCAAGCTCCTTGTTTCTTGATAATGTTTGGGAAGACTTAATTCTTGAATAACTCCTTGCAACATGAAAGATCTTCCTCGGAAGAAGTAGGCCTCGAATATATAGGAAGTTGAAGCCCTTGAATGATATTTGAAGGTTGAAACTTGTCCTAATATTGCAAAGATTTGTGGAAGGTTTCAAGATCAATCTCCTTGCTTCTTCTTCCTTAAATTTTCCTTAGCTTCCCCTTAAATAGAGCTTCAAAAACTAAATCATTGGAGGGAGTGGGAAGTAATTTTGAGGCCTACAACATTTAAATTTTCAAACATTGGAAGTCATCAGGTGGTAGGCGTAGGCGGCTGGGATAATTGGCTGTGCGCCAGGCAAAATGGCAGGCAGTATATTCAAGTGGCTGCGGTCATTTTCTAGGAAAACTTTCAAATGTATCTTGCTATCCACCCATAGGCGACTGCACAAAATGACTGTGGCACAGGCGAAATGGGTAGGCGGTAGGTGAACTGGAAGGTGGCTTTTTCAGATGAAGTACTTCATCTATGGATGACAGGTGATATCTGCAAGCGGCTGGCACAAGCGCCTACGGTCCTATACTCAATATTTTTGCACTTTACCACTTATAAAACTTGGACATTATTCATCATAAATCAAAATACATTTATCCGTATATAATTTAAATAGGTTAGAACATGGATAAATCGCTTAAATACAATTTCTTTTTTATGTAAAGAATATCTTCTATGAAGCACACTTATCAAAATATATTTATCCATACATAATTTTCACAAGTTGTAGAACATGGATAAATCATATATTATATTTTTCAATAAATGCTCAAAAATATAACTCCATGAAGCACATGACATATCTATGATCCAACATATGATAAACAAGGTTCATGCAGTATGGATCATAATGAATTCTTCTTTCTCTAAAACAATTGATGTAATATGCTTACATTCAAAATGTTGTAATAGTGATTATTCATGCCAAGCATATTTGTCTTTATTCTAGGCTTCCTAGACTAAAACTATTATTAGCATAGATCAAGTCAAAAACAAGTTTTGTTGTTATCAAAATCATATACAATAAACCTAACATTATACATGAGATTTTCATAATGGTTCGGCCCTTCCTGGGTTCTTACTCTACTTCTCTGAGTCAATCTCCTCTACTAATCTCATGTTCCACTAAACACTTATTGGTTTTGCAAGCTCACTAACAACTTGTACATATTGGTTTCCAAGCTCACCAACAACTTATACACATTGGTTTCCAAGTTTACCAATTAACTTATACATGTTGATTTCCAAGCTCACCAACAACTTATACACGTTGGTTTCCAAGCTTACTAATTAACTTATACACATTGGTTTCCAAGCTCACCAACTAACTTACTGGTTTTCCAAGCTCACCAGAAACTTTTACAAACTTTTGGTTATTAGAGCTCACTAACTAACTCACTAGTTTTCTAAGCTCATAAGAAAATTTTACAAACTGTTGGTTTTCAGAGCTCACCAACTAACTCATTAGTTTTCCAAATGGAAATGTATAGATTAGTGCCTCTTACTAAATTAGATTTGTATAGAAATTAAAAGCTTAAATAAATGAATAAAATTTGCAATAAGATTAGATTTATCAAACTCCTTTGAAGATGATGCAGATGTGGCTTTGAATGCTTTGGTAGTATTGAAGCAGTTGGAGTTAGACAATGGAATATCTTCAATGCTCTTTTTAAATGCTTGAGTTAGAAGATTTTTTGTGTTTCTTGGTTGTTTTGTATGTTGCTTTAATCATCCTTTTATAAGCTTTGAGAGAAATTTTAGCCATTGTAACCTTTAGTACTTTTTCAAATGTTTGGTAGAGTTGATATGACATTTTGCATTTTGTCTAGCTTTAGAACTTCTATGATAAGTCTTCAGAAATTCTTATGTTGACTTTTGTAAGTTGCTGTTCGATCCACTGCTTATTAGACTTTCTAAAGTAGTTCTTCAAAACTTCTGAGATAAGTCATAATTTGTATTTTCTCAGCTACATATTCTTAGATTCTTTGAAGGTAGATCTTGGTTTCTAATGCTATCAATGGTCATATTTTAGACTTTCCAAGAACTTCTAAAAAAATTTTAAAGAGCTTCTGAATTGATTCTGAGGATCTTTTGAGTACAATGTTAACATTCTGAATTGTTCTGACAGGATTCTATTCTAAATATTTCTTCTGTGTTAATTTTGAGGGTTGAATTTAACATCTGATGTTCTTGGCATTTTTAAGTTACTTCTAATGGCCTTCTGTATTATTTTTAAAAAATTTTTGATAAGGTTCTGAGTTCAGAAACTTCTTCTAGACTAATTCTATATTACTATTATCAGTCTTTAGAAACATCTCTGAGACTTGGAATCATTTCTGAAATTCTTCTGAAGAACTTCTGAATGCAGAGAATTCCTTTAAAGTAGAATGTTTAACTTCTGAAGTATTTCTACAATTTAGGAATACTTCTGAATGACCTCTGAAGTGCGATATTGTTTCAGAGTTAGTTCTGAGGCTTACGCCTTGACTCTAAAGAGGTTCTAAGTTATCTCTAAAAGGGTTCTGAAGTATATCTGATTACTTCTGAATGCTTTGGAGCTTTACCTCTTATCTCTAAAGAGATTTTGACCTGCTTCTGAAGAGATTCTGAAGAAGTTCTTAAATACTTCTGAACTTCTGAGCTTCATACCATATCTCTGAAAAGATTCTAACATGCTTCTGAAAGCCTTCTAACTAATTTTTATTGAGCATTCCTTTTAAATTATCTTCTTTTGAAGAATTAATGTAATAAGCTTACAATTAACATTATTTATTACATGTAGTTACTCTCCTTAATCTATTTTGATATATAAACATTGCATCACTTGAAAAGTAACCTATTAGTATCTTAATTCTTCACTCATTTATTTGTTCATCATCAAAACTAAGTTATTTAATCTAATTTTTCATCAAAAGCTTAGTAGAGGGGTTGGACTTATAAATTCATCAAAGATGGAAAATTTTTCATGAACATAGAAGATAAATATACTACTGAAGATATTGTATTAGTAGAGAGAGATGCCAAAGCTAAGAATAGCCTTTACTGTGCAATGTCACCTTCTGAGTTTGAGAAGATTTCTAGTTTAACTTAGCAAAGGAGATTTGGGACAAGATTAAAGTTACACATGAAGGTACTAATCAAGTTAAAGAGACCAAAATTAATATATTTACGAAAAAATATGAAGCCTTCCATACACAGGACAATGAGACAATATCAGATGTGTTTGGAAGATTTCAAAATATCACCAATGGGTTGAAAGGTCTTCGAGAAAAATATGAAGAATCCAAAACGAAGAAAATCTTGTGATTGCTGCCAAGATAGTAGATGGCAAAGGTCACAGCAATCCAAGAGGCTAGAGACCTAAACAAAATGAAAATGGAAGAACTAATGGTTCACTTATGACCCATGAAGTTTTTATGAAGTAGAAAGCTCTAGAAGGGCAAAAAGGAAAGAGAAATATTAGAGTTGATTCAAACAATGATTCACAAAGTGAAGCTTCAACAAGTGGCACTGATGAGGACAATGACATGGCAATGCTAAGCAGAAAATTCAGAACAATGTTTAAAAGGAAAGCTAGAAGGAATTTTAGAAATTTCAAAAACAAAGATAAAAAAAATGTCCCTATCTGCTACAACTATGGCAAACCTAGCCACATGATTTATGACTGCCAAGAGCCTAACAAGAAGGAAGGGTAAAAATAAAATAAGAAGTATAATTCATATCCTGAAAAAAAGAACAACAGTAGCTGTAAAAAGAAATTCAAGAAAAAGAAAGCACTTTCTACATCGGATGTGCTAGAAAGTATGTTACATGAAAGTGCCAGTGATAGCAAGGAAGATCAAGAAGCATAATTCAGTAAACTGTCACCAATAAAAGGAGACCAAGAAGAATACCACACTGGAATCAGCTTCATGGCAATTCATGAAGATGAAGTAACTTTTGAACTTAAATCTCAAAATTTTCTTGATGAATTAGAAAGCTTATATGTTGATTTGAAGGCTTTGAAAGCCAAACGCAAGAAGACAAAAAGGAAGTTGTTTAAAATGACCAATGAATGCTCCAAATTGAAGAATGAAAACAATATGCTCAAAAGTAAATTATCTACCATTAGTGGACATGAGTAGGTTAAGGCAGAAAATAATGCCTTTTGACAGACCTTAACCTCTACCTTGTTTAGTGTTCAGTCTCATACAAGTAGACACGATCACAAGTAATATAGATGAGGTGAGTAGAGTATCAATCCCATGAGGAGTTAAGTTGTTACACACTAAGTATAAAACTTGTATCAAATTAGTAATATTTGATTGAGTGAATTTCAGTAGATGATATAAGAACTAAATCTAAACAAACAATGAAGTTGACAAAAAGCAAGAGCAAAAGAAGAAATATCAATAGATGAAATATCTAGGGATTCAACTTCACCTAGTAAATCCATTTGTATTAATGATTACATTGAGTAAATTATTATTCCTCTCATTGTCAATCGGATGTGCTAAAGTATCTACCACCCTTTCTCAAGTGATATGATAGATGTGCCTATTGAAGTTACCTATTATGTCTCCATGCAGATCTAAATCAAGAAACCCATTAAGCTTAGGCATCCAAGTGTAATATATGTGCTCACAAGGTCATACTCTCTCAGATTGCACGTGTACAATGGCTATCTCTAGACTTCATTGCATTATATGTTCTTCAATTCAAGAGTCTATTCCTAATTCACCTCTCTTGAGTATGAATTAAGAATCTTAGTTCATACACATGGTAGCTAAGCACATGCATGCATTAAGCATAGAAAAGAAGAAACAATGTGGAACAAAATAATTAAACTCAAAAATCAAACATCAACACAAGCTTAATTGTTAGGATACATTTAACCCTAGATAAAAGAAATTTAGAATATCATATTTTAACTAAAACCAATTGAGAAATTTATAAACATCATCATAATCCAAGTCTAAATGTTGATTTAAAAACAATAGATGAACTATAAAAAAAAATAAAAATAGAATATGAAAGTTGTAGTAGCTTTCTCCAAAGATCTCCTTGCAAAAGTTCTTCTCCTTGTCCAACTCTCCCTAAACTCAATTCCTCAATTTCCTTAAATAACCGAAGCAGCAGGGTTTTATTGAACTCTTCCACTACACATAGAGATCCTCTTCTAATAATAACTCAAATTTCTATACAAAAATATAGCTTCCAAAAAATTACATTGCATAAAATAGAATTTCTAAAAATATCTGAGTTGCTGCACATCATGGGTTTTTGCAATACATGTGCTTAAAAATCAGCTTCCAAGAATAATTTCAACTTGCACACTTAAAAACAATCTACAACTTTTAAAACCAACACATACTGCATAACTTCTATTTACAATTTTGTTCTTCTAAAACACTATCAAATCTTTCAGATTTACTTCTGAAAATTACTGTTGAAAAATCCTTCTGAGACTTAAGAATTTTCTTTCATGTTAAGTCACTTTAGAATTTTTGAACTTCACAATTCCACTACTTCAGAAGTTTTGAAGGAGCTGTAGAAGTTCTGAAGGAGCTCTAAAGATTAGGCATTGGAAAACCTTCAAAATACTATTGCGTTATCACACTTCTAAGATTAATACTTCGTGACTTCAAAAGTTTTATCTCACTTCTGAGAGCCTCCATCACACTTCTGAAGCTATTTTTTGAACACCTCATGCAATATGGACACAGTTCTGAGAACCTCAAAACTAGTTCAGAATCACCTTTATCACACTTTTGAGTGCCTCTGGACTCATTTAGCACTTCTTCTACAAGCCTCGGAAACCATCTTAGAACTTTAGAAAACACTTCTGTACTTAAAAAATTCCAATTGCACTTCTGATTACGTCAGAAACCACTTCTGAGAACCTTAGAACTACTTCTATCACACCTTTGAGCACTTTTGTTATAGTTTTGCAAGCATAAGAACCTCTTCTACGAGCCTCATTTGCACTTTTGAGGTCTTTAGAATCACTCAGAATCTCCTTAGAAAGCATCAAAACCATCTCTATTGCACTTCTGCGAATGTCAGAAACCACTTCTGAGAATGTCAGAAACCATGCAGAAGCTATTTAGAAATTCTATCATCCTTTGCTACACTTCTCAAAAAACTTTAGAAACCACTCAAAATTGATTCAACAACTCTTCAAAAACTTTTATTATATTTCTGATATGATTCAAAACCCATTCAGAACCAGTTCTTCATATCAAAACCCCTTTAGAGATTTTGACACACTTCTAAAGAGCAAGCTACTTCAAAAATTCTAAGATCATTCTTTTTTACTACATCAAAATCTCCTTAGAAATTCTGTAGCACTTCTAAAGAGTAGGCTACTTCCGAAATTTTGAGATCGCCAATTCTAACCATGTCAGAATTTTTGAAAGTTAAACTACTTCAAATATTCTAGGTTTTGATGATTTCAACCATATCAGAAGCTCTTCAAAACTTCTGACACACCTCTGACAATAGCTAACTCATTCGAAACTTCTAATGACTATGAAATCCTCCAAAAATTCTAATGTTTTCAAGATTTTGAGATCGATACTTTACTTCTTCAAAAGTTCTGATGTTAATATTCACTTCTCAGAACTTTACTGCTTCAGAGATTCACTTCACTTGGTTAGAAGTTCTAACATTAATATGAATAGAAGCTCTGACATTATGATAGTTTAACCAAATAACATTTTTACAACATTAAAATCTCCACGTAATGTATTCTTTATTTTGGTGTCGCAGTGTCAAATTTTCTGTTTGTTAAATACCCAATGAACATTTCAAATACCTTGGCACTCAACTTCTTGAACTCATCTTTTTCTCTTTTATCTAAAATTGACTCAATGTAATGCCTTTTGCATACTTTCAACAATTTTATACTTGAAACAAAAACTAACTCCATTAAGTGTAATATTTAAGCAAAACTAGTGAACTTACATTAATTAAGGATCCAAAATATGTGAATTTAGGTATTGAAACATGATAAAATATGAGCTTATCAAATACCACTAAACTTAGTTTTCGATCATCCTCAAGAAAAATAGTGACCAAACTTAAGAAACAGTTAGGATAGTCTCTCTTAATTAATCAAAAACATGCCAAAAAATTGCACATATACACATAACTTAGACTTCATTCAAGACACTCGCTAAATAATCTCATGAAACTCATGCATCTTCAGTCCCTTCATGAAGTCAGAATGTTTGTATGTGTTTTGTCAATCTCATGTTACATGCATGCCTTTCAATCAACATACAATTCAGTGATTCTGATGATTTTCATAAAACATTCTATAAGCTTTTTTTCATAATTCCTCTCCATTAATGTAGACAACTTTGTTCACTTGGATCAATAGGTCTTTATTAATCTTGTAATGGCACCTCGGGTTTAGTTAACAAAGAAAAGGAATAAGGATTCACAAAGTAAGAGATCATAAATAAGTTGCATATGAATATTCACTCTCTTGAC
>JAYJMB010000677.1:0-17691 GCA_036873735.1 Pouteria campechiana | reverse complement strand
GTTCATAACTTAGCTTCCATCACTGGTTGAATAATCCTACACATGTCACATACACCACTATTCAATTTACATATGTTTCTACTGAGGAAATTCTACTCAATCCATAAAATAGAGAGAAAAACGCACTTAATCACCTTATTAAGATCATTCTTACCCCATTATTCCATTATGCATTCTAACCACTCATTCTAGTGAATATTTCCATTTATCCATGGTTAGGATTTCATTAGCTTAACTTAGGAAATTTTCTCTTTAATCACCATTTCGATGTTTCTTTACTAAAATGCCTTCCTTAAGATTCATTAACACCCTTAAACCTCATTTTATTCCATTCACAATTGTGCAAGACAAATAAATATCAAAGCAACCTTTATGCATCAATCTTAACATGGCTTATAATGGGTAAACAATTTCAGATTTCTTTAAGTTATTAAATGGGGGATCTTTACATATCTTTTAACATGATATTTGGCATGAGTTTCAAATGCATAAAGCCACTACTTTTCCTCCTCTTTTATGCACCATTTTCAGTTAACTAAATACGAGTTTTATGAGCCAAAAATTTGTCCACATAGCTACCCATATATAGGGCTTGTCTAAACATTTTGTTTTGCACCATTTCACTCTAATCAATACTTTATACAACCTTTCTTTAATCACTTTTTCTTAATATATCTAAAATCCCATTTTCATGCTTAATTAATAGTCAATTAAGGGCTGCCAACAAAATCTTCAATTAAACCATGCTTTTCATTAAAATATTTTAACAAATATTTAACTTATTTGATGTAATTCACTAATTTCAGCAATAAGTATTATATGAAATATTTTCCCAATAATAAGCATAATTAATCAACATAATAACATCATAAACAAGCCAAGTTAACTTCTAATTCATCCCATAAGCTGCCCAATCACAATTCATGCCTAAAATCCATCCTCAAATCTCAAAATGTTGCTGTCCATGACTTACACACAATTAGCAAGCCAAATCTCCAATAAACACTGCCAAGATTATTTTCCCCATGAATCCCAACTCAAATCATGCAATTTCCCCAATTTTATAGCCCATGTTTTGCCTATTTGATGGCCTTAAACAAAAATTGTAAACATAATAGAGAGAGAAGTTCTTACCTCTTAATCCATGTTGTTCCATCTCCAAAGATGAAATCCCAACTTGAACCTTCACTATACTTCAATGGCTTGAAGTAAAAAAGGGGAAATTAGATTTTCTTCTCTTTTATGCACATCCAAATAGATGGGGGTTTGAATCCTTAATTGCGTGGGATTGATTTAAAGTGAAATCCCAAGGTTTCCAAGCGAAAATCGATGGAGAAAAGGGATGTAAGGGTGGGTGCTAGGGCTGTTGCAATTTCATGGGTTTGAGAGGGGAAGAGAATGGCGTAAAGAGGGTGATGGAGTAGGTTTTAGGGTGTGCATTTTGTGCTCCATTGGTGCATCATCATTCCCATGCACATGCACCTCAAAGTCTCCCCAAATTACACCCTAAATCCATGCCATTAACACATAATTTATCAATTTAATATCATATCATACTCAAATAAAATATCTACTCTAAATTGGATTTTATCAATAATAAAATTTTCCCAATTAATTTAATTAGATAATATTTTTATTTACCATGAATTCTGGCCCGCTCGATAATTAAATTCCAAATATTACATAAAAATCAATAAATCATTTGCAAATTCCACATCATATAGCTATATTTATCTTAATGGGTCTTTTATACAAATTTCCAAAGTTATTTGCATAAATAATACATAATTTTTAATTTTATCAATTTAATCCAGTTATTTTTCATCCTTAATTTTTCACCAAACACAACCTCAGTAATTTTAGCATATCCTTTTCATATGATATCCAAATGACATGATTTTTAAGAAATTAGAAATATAAATTTAATACCTATAACTTTAATATTGATAATGTTTTCTAAATGATCCCACAAATATGTAAAAAAAATTAATTAAAGTATCCCAATAATTCACACTATTACTTTTTAGCAGTTTAGAATAGTCTCATTGTTTTGATCATAATTTATTTGTCTGATATCAAAACTATGTAATTCTTAATTAGTTGGAAAGATGATGTCAATATATACAACTTTTATTTCGAACACTTACTCTAATTCATCCATTATCTATGTCAAAAAAATTGAACACAAATGACCAATTTTCGGAATTCAACATTTTCTTAAAATACACATGTGGTTTTAAGTTTTTCTCAATTTTTCCTTTATTTAATTTCATTCCTTTCTAATAATTTTCATATGATTTTACAACATAAATTATACCCGTAAAATGTAATAATTCCTTACATAATTAAAATGACATCATGTAATTATTAAAACATATACACATTAATTTACATCTTAAATTATGCATCATATCAAAAACTTTTCTAAACTTCTCATGCATTTACTCATGCATTAAAATCATAATTTTTCTCATTAATTGATCATCAAATACCTAGCATTTGGGTTTATCAATTGCAATTTAATCATAACATTATTTTCACATGCATATCTCAGCATTTACCATTTTATCTTGAATTTCAGAATTTCTCCTACTCCAAATTAAAATTTCAATTTACTCACTATATAAAATGCAAAATCATAACTTTTCAATAATAATCCACAATTTAACACCACCAGGTGTTACACTAACTCTAAAAAGCCCTAAACTACTGCTCTCTATTCTACATTTTCTCACTCCTTTATGTATTGTAATTCTTCTTACAAGACTATTTTTTGATGTACTTGCAATATAATTTCTAACATTTATGTACTCTGTCAATGTCATGAACATGTTTACTTGCACCTGCATAGTTCTTCTACAACTATTTCTATTTCTCATGACATATTTGATTTTGTTTTACCTTTTTGATTATGATAAAAAGGGGGTGAAATGTTAGGGAGAAATATCAAAAAGAAGTATTGACGAAAATTATCAAAGTAAATTAGTGCACCCATTCAAGGGGAGCCACACTAAGTTAGTAGAAGCTACACTAAGCCAATAGGAGCACATTGCATATTTTGCATATTTTGTGAAAGGTTCATCACTCAAATATTTTATCATCATAAAAAATGGGTAGAATGTTGAGTTTAAGCCCTCTACTAAGCATGATTTTGATAATAAATGTGATTAAATAACTAAGTTTTAATGATGAACAAAGATGTGAGTGAAAAGTTAAGGCACTGACTGATTACTTTCCCAACTGATGCCGCATTTATGTGTTAAAATAGATCAAGGGAAGTAAATATAGTGATAAACAACGTTAATTGGAATAATATCATGTTTAAAGATTTGTCACATTAAGCCTTCAGAAGAGGACAATTAAAAGAATGCTCAAGTAGAAACATTTCAAACTTTAGAAATGTTTCAAAAGAAATTCTAAGTTTCAACGAAGCTTTAGAAAATGGATAACATTACTTCAAAATTAGTTCAAAGTTAGGTTTTGCACTCAAAAGTTCATTAGGAGCAATTTCAAAAATTAAAACCCTCTTTAGATGTCACTCAGAATCTTATCAGATGCAACTTCAAGTGTAAAAAGTGCTTAGAAGCAACTCAGAATATCATCAAAAGTAACTTTAGGATTAAAATGTCTTTAGTAGTAATTCAGAATGCTATCAGAAGCAACTTTAAAAAGCTAAACTTTCTTCAAAAATCAAGCCAAGACTCAAGAATTGTATCCGAGGTAGAATTCAAGCTTCAAAGATATTTTAGAACTTCTTCAAAAGCTAAAATAAAACTATTGATAGTGTTAGAAACTAAGATTAGCCTTTAGAGAATCTGAGAGTGTTTAGCTAAGAATAATTCAAATTTGTTCTTCGCTCGGAAGTTCTAAATGGTGCTTCAGAAACTCTGATAGAAGGTTGATCGAACAGTAAAGATCAGCATCAAAACTTCTGAAGACTTATTTCAGAAATTCTAAAGCAAGACAAGAAGTAAAATGTTGTGGCAAAATCTTTCAAATGTTTAAAAAGTTGCAACAAAGTATTTCCATTGTTTGACAAATTGTGAAAGTTGCAGTAGATAAAATCCCTTCTACAACTTATGAAAGGATGATTAAAGCAATAGAAACAACATAGAAAAAGGAGAAAATAAAATATAAAGAAATTTTTCACTCAAGCATTTTACAAGAGCATTCAATATCTTCTCCCATTGGTCAACTCCAACTGCTTCAATATTGTCAAAGCATTCAAAGCCAAATCGGCTTCACTTTCAAGGAGTTTCATAGATTTGTTCTTATTGCATACCTTTTTCATTTAAGCTTTTAATTTTTATACAAATCTACCTAAGTAAGAGGCACTAATCTATGCATCTCTTTTTAGTGTTTATTAAAGCAAGCAGGGTGCTTGCTGTTTATGTATTGAGAAAAGCAAGTAGGAGGACTTGTTGAAAGTGTACGAGTTGGTTGGTCAGATTAGAAAACCAACGCATTTTTGACCAGGTTGATCAAGGTGTTAGTAGAGTCTGAGATTAATAGAGGAGGCTGACTTAAAGAAGTGGAGTAGGAACCCAGGAAGGGCCAAACCACTATAAAATATTGTGCACATGTGTTGTGAAATTTACTTCATTTTATTGTAAGCACACTTCTCAAGTCTCCCTCAGTCATGCTTGCTTCTCATTTTCCCCAACTAGATGGGTGATGGAAAACCAACTCCCTCTTCGCAGTGCACATAGTGGAAGTAGCACAAATAATTTTTTTTTAAATATTGATGATCAACACTAAATTAATAATTTTTATATTAAAATTTATCATTTTTAGTGTAAATTTCTTTATTTTTCAAGGTATAAAATTCTATGTTGTTGTACACCAAGTGATTTAGATGATTAATGAGGCAATAATCTCTGTCCCCTCTTTCACATATGCTTGGCAGACATGGAGCTACATTTCATCTCTCCAAATAAGAATAAACACATGTTGCAGTTGGCTATGAAATTTAATAGGCAGGCATACACACTCCATACAAATACACTCCTAGCAAGTTGCATGTCTGTAAATTCCAATGCAGCGAACCTGATGGATACATCACCATGATTATCATCTAATTATTTTTTCATGTTACAACATCCTAAAAATATATATTGCACTAGTTGTCGCATAACCATCATTAAAAAATGGATATATCATAATATCATAATGAATGAAGCTTGACATACCAACCATTTTCCTTTGTTCTGGCTGAGGTATCCATACTAATTAAAATGTATGTTTTACCCATTTTGATTAGCATATCCTCTAGGAATGGAATGGATGGTAATGTACTCTGAAAATAAATACCTGTAATCAGATTAAAACCATAAGGGTCTATTGCTTTGTCACGATTGTTGTAGCCATGGCTGTGTGATAAGTGAATGAGCGTCCATGTCCGAAATTCATTTTTATGGTTGACTATTGCTTCCATTAGGTCCAAAAACCTAGCCTCCATGTCCGAAATCCATCTTTAAGGTGGACTGTTGCTTCCACTATGTCCAAAAACCCAACCTCCATGTTTGAAATCCATCTCTAAGGTGGAAATGCATTAAAATCCAACTCTGAAATATCTAACCGCTTGTTATTTTATTCTATGTCTAAAATTCTATCACATATTCGAAAACCCAAATTCCATATCTGAATTACCACATTGAGTCCGAAACGCATTAAAACCCTAATGTAAATAAGGAAATCTCTTCGATTCTTCATTGTAGACATATCAACTTCCCCTCCCCTTCCTATTTCCCAAGTTAAAAATCTCATCTACAGAGAGCACAATCTAGCTTCCCACGACATTTAAACATTCTCGTATCACACCTCTTTTTCTCTTTGTTTTTCTTATTTCCACCATATTTCTATGCCGAAGATTTCCCAAATCCATCCCTTCTTCATCCCAATCCAAATCGTAGCATAGATAGGGAAACTTCTTCATCTGTTCATTGCAGACATAACAACTTCCCCTCTCCTTCCCATTTCCCCAATCCATCCCTTCTTCATCCAATCCAAAATCAAAAAATCTCAACAAGTGCATCATGGTTGAACTAGCTGAATCGAGCATGGTAGCTGAATCAACATTGACAGAGTATTCAAGAAGAATAAGAAAGATAGGAACAAGAAGTGGATGCATCTTCATCACAAAGGAGAAGGTTGAATGACAATCATTTGTTAGAGGTATTGTTCTAGAACAATCATGAAGCCTAAAATAAATTTGTGAAAGTGTATGAACAAGAAAAAGGTAGTGAAGGGAAGGACTCTTGATTTTGAAAGACTTAGTTAAAATGATCTAAATTTGGATATATGTAGATGGATTAAAATCCAAGGGTGGATTATCTTTATGAGTTGCAGTGAGAAATGCTATATAAGGATGGTTCAAACATTATTTTGTGGTGTGCTATCATAAGCAACCAATTTTAAAACCTATACTCTAATTAATTTACTTGTAATAGTGTGAGTAAGTGTCGATCCCACGGAGAGTATCTAGCCTAATTTTAAGCTGTGTGAATATCATTTGGAGGGTTTAGTGATCATCATCCACCATTAGAATATCATCACTGATCATCGATACAAATATAAATTAATTCATACTTTAAATATTCATCATTAGAACAAATTTTCCTATCTCTCCTTCAACATAGTTAATTAGAAACACGCGATCCAATTAACCCTAACTATTAAACAACCTTAGACAACTGTTAGAGGTTTAATCTAATAACAACTTTAAGATTTGTAGAGATTGGTAAAGCTAAACCACACAAGCACACGCAGTTGCATTTAATTTAGTTAGAAATATTTCATAAGATTTAATAACTATAAAAGCTACAAATTGTTAAACCCTAGTTGCCTTGTAGATAGAAGTGATCAAACAATTATGGAGTTGACATCAAATCTAGCAATAAATTGCAATGAACAATAAACTAGTAGACCTCCTAGCAATTAAACACAACAATCATGAAAATAAGAATAGGAGAATATTCAATACTCAAAGCATAAATTGAATAATAAAAATAAGTTAGATCTCACAGTATGCTAATTCTGAGGCTTCTATCTCCCTAAATGAAGGATAAAAGTTTAGCCATGTAGGGCCATAAAAACACAAAAAGAGAGAGAAGAAAACAGAGATGAATTCCCTACACCAAAAGCTCTCCAAAAGTTCTCCTCTCTATGTACTCCCTAATTAGGGTTAGTTTTCACTTCATATGGATTTCCCAACTGGTTTTGTGCATAAAATACACAAAATACCAAAAATATTAATTTTCCACACTTAAGAAACACACTTAAGCTGCGACTTGGAATCCTAAGTCTCAACTTGGAAGTTGCTACCTGCATAGAATGGTGGTTTGGATTTCCAAGTTGTGACTTGGAATACCTAGTCGCAACTTGGAAGTTGCTGCCTCCAAATCCCTTGCTTTGTTACTCAATTGATTTTTCTTATTCTTTTCCAATCTTCAAACAACAAAAATATCCTTGAACTGAAGCTGTCTAAGATCTTCAAATTAGCCTTGTTTTGCTCCTAACAATTCCATTTATGTCCTAAATCAAAATATAGGAATAATGAGTGTATTTTGGCATCAAATAAGTGTAAAGGGCTAATTATTAAGGGATAAAACATGACATTTAAATTCTCATTCAATTCCCCCACACTTGACTTTTGCTCATCATCGGGCAAAACTCAATTTCACTCTCCCAAAAAGAACATCAAGGTTAAAATTTTTATAAATAAAGAACAACCAAACTCTTGAAAACTCACAACACTTCATAAACAAATCATTCTTATATAACTTATAATCACTTAGTAAGCATTTTCTTTTGAATATGGAAGGAAATAAATATGTAGACCCTCACAGAAATAAACACTCTTCTCTTATGTGTTTGAGGGATTTATATTTCGCTCAAATTCATTCTAATGTAGATGATCTACCATATGCTTGCAAATCTTCTCATCATCCATCACTAGGATCACATGCACTACATGAATCATGAGGACTTTTCAAGGGTTGTAATGGGTTTTAAGGACAAGGTGAGATATATTTGGACATGTAGCTCAAAAGCCTTTGAAACTAGTGAAGCACAAATAAATAAACTCAAGTTCAAATATATAAGATATGTACAATCACTTATTTTATTCAGCATCCTTCACCTTTGAATATATGATGTATACACAGACCCCTTCCCTTGGAATTTTGATATTTTCCTTTTTTTTCACAATTTTGAGAATAATAATATGTTCCATTTCATCAATCATAGTCATTTCACAAATTTTGACACCCCCATACTTTATTTCTTGTACCCCCATACATAGCACAATGATGACCAATGCTCCACTAGTGCTATGACTTGGGTAAAGATATTATATTTCTAGGTTTTAAACTTGTAACATAGGTTCACAATAAAAGTCTATGAAGCTCAAAGGGGCTCATCAATAGAAAAAAATTAAAAATTAATCACAAGGTAGGCTATTTGGCTCATGTAGCTCATAACAAAAAAGGCTTTAATCATGTTCATGCATGCATGTATCAATGTGATCTCAAAGAGAATCAAGGAAAGTTTTAGAGAAACAAATCCATGGAAGAATATCTCTCATGAAGAAAAAGAATGATACTGATGTGGATGTGTCATTCTAAAGGCTCAAAATCTTACCAGCTTTTGTCTATGAAATTTTATCATCACTATTCTCAAGGAAAATAACTAAACCGAGACATTACAAATTTCAAGATTACTTAATCAATCGTGTTATGAATTTTCCAAGCTTAGTTATATCTTTCTCAAGACATCCTTAACCTCAAATCATAGGAAACCATTAAAACAAAGGGTAACACCGAATCTATTTGAATTTTTTTCAAAAATAAAAGTAGAGATAAAAATAAAAAGACAAAAATATAACCTAAACCTCAATCCCCTCCCCCATGCTTACAACTTACATTGTCCCCAATGTAAGGTTAAATGCAAAGAAGATGCAAAAATAACCATAATAGAAATACATAAATAAGAAGAAAGTAAGTAAAAGAAAAACAAACTCCCCTTGGGTTGCCTCCCCAATAGCGCTTTTTTTTTTATAGTATTGGCTCGACTGACAGCATCTTTCTTCAATCTAAAGCAATTTCAAACTGAAAATAATGAAGCATGCATGTAGATGGGTCAATTCTTTTAATATCTTTCATTATCCAATCGATAACCTCTTATGCTTCTTAACAACTTGCACAAGTCTTTCTTCATTTAATGCACTGAATTTATTAGAGATGATTACTAGCAAAGTTCCTTCATCTCTAAGGAACACGTACTTGAGGTGATTGGGAAGAGGCTTCAAATCTAGAATGGATGCCAGCAAAACAGATGGTAAAAGGCTCTTGTTAGAAACTAGTAACTCAATGTAAGGATCATTACCTAATTTTGGTAACTTCGGAAAGCCATCTAATGCTGCAATAGTTTCTTGCAAATCAACACTCAAAGGTAACACCTCATTCTCCTTCTCAAGATGTTTACTAATGGCAATTTCCAATTCATCTTTTCCATCAAATTGAAAAACTTCCTATACACAAGAATCAATCACATCAATGGAGTAAACTGGATCGTCATCGTCAGGATATTTCATGGCATCATAAATGTTAAATTTAACAATTTCACCATCAAATTTCATGGTAAGTGTGCCATTATAAACATCTATCTTAGTTTTGGATGTCTTTAGGAAGGATCTTCCTAGCAGAATAGGAGTAGTTTGATTACCATCCTCCATATATAGCAGATAAAAACCAGCAATGAAGATTAAATCATTAACTTGCACTAAAACATCCTCAACTACACATTTAGGATAAGCATTGGATCTATCAGTCAATTGAATCATAACACCGATCTTATTGAAAAGTCCAAGTTTCAAAGAAGCATATAAAGAATAAAGAATAACATTAATGGAAGCTCCTAAATCTAACATAGCCTTTTCAAGTTTAGGGTTATCTATCATGCAAGGAATAGTAAATATACTTGGATCTTTGCAATTTGCAGGGAGTTTTCTTTTAATGATTGTAGAAATATTCTCTCCTACTCTCACCTTCTGATATCTCTGAAGTTCCTATTTCCTCTTTGTTGTATAAAATTCTTTCAAAAATTTAGCATAATGAGGTACTTGTTTAATAGCATCAAAAAGTAGAATATTTACCTCAAACTTACAAAAAGTCTCAAATAGATCTTGATATTGCTTAATTTTTTGAGATTCTGCTAAAGCCTTAGGAAAAGGTGGTACTAGATTATATTGAGAAACAGGTGGAAACCTACATTGAGTTACTTCATTGTCCTTAGGAATTTCTTTGTCTGAAATAATGCTTCTCCCTTTTGTTTACTCCATTGGTATGGGAATCGCTTTTAATGGAATTTCAACCTCTTTACCACTCCTAAAAAAATGATTACACTCACATTTTCTCTTAGGTTCACCACTGTTTGAGAGGGTTTCCCTAAATTTTGTGTCTCCAGCCGATTAATTGTGGTTGCCATCTAACTTACATGATTTTCTAAACTCTGAATGCTAGCTCTCGGTTCCCATTAAAATTCCAAAGTATTAGTGGCGAGAGACTTAACAATATCTTCTAAAGATATGCCAAAGTTAAAAGTTTGTCCTTGTTGTTGTCTAGGTGGGTTTGGCTGCTGATACTGCTGGAAACTTGGGTGATTTTGAGTAAGAGGTTGATTTACTTTTGGATTCCCATAGTTGAAATTTGGGTGATCCCTCCATCCTGAGTTGTATTTGTTTGAATATGGATCATACGTCCTTCGTGGTTGCCCAGGAAAACCACCCATTGCATTCACCTACTCAATAGGTTCTTCTTGAAGAGTTAGGCATATATCAGTTGGATGCCCTACCCACTAAACAAATTCCACAAGCCTTTGCTATCTGCATATTTCCTACAGCTGATTCACAAAGAAGAGAAGTTAAACTTGCAATCTGTTGTTCAAGGGAGGAAACACTTATCTCATTAATAGGCTTGGATATAGACTCAAGCCTATTGCCAAATTATTATAAGTTGGCTACCATGTTTACAATCAAATTCCTTGCAGCTTCAGGAGTTTTATCCACCAAAGCTCCTCTGCTAGTTACATCAATCGTGCTTCTTTCAGTGGGTAGAAGACCCTCATAGAAATATTGGATGAGTAACTGCTCACTAATATGATGATAGGGGTAGCATGCACTTAATTTCTTGAAAAGCTTCCAATATTCATATAGGGATTCTCCACTACGCTATCTCACATCACAAATTTCCTTTTGAATGTTGGTCACCCTTGAAGCTGGAAATTATTTCTCCAAAAATAACCACTTCATCTCATTCCATGTTGTGATGCTCCCAGATGGTAGATAATAAAGTCAATCTTTAGCCAAATCCTTCAAAGAGAATGGGAAGGCTATTAGTTTTATTCACTCTTTAGTCACCCTTATTGGTTTCATACTCCTACACACCACGTGAAACTCCTTTAGATGCTTGTGAGGACCTTCACCTGCAAGACCATGGAAAGTGGGCAAGAGATAGCATACGTGGTTGCATTTAATTTAATTAATTATACTTGCTAAGATTTAATAACTACAATAGCAATAAATTATTAAACCCTAGTTGCCTTAAAGATAAGAGTGATCAAACAATTATGGATTTGATATCTAATCTAGTAATAAATTTTAATGAATAATAAACTAGTAGGCCTGCTAACAATTAAACACAACAATCATGAAAAAAATAATAGAAGAATATTCAATACTCAAAGCATAAATTGAATAATAAAAATAAATTAAATGTTACAGTATACTGATTCTGAGGCTTCTGTCTCCTTAAATGAAGGATAAAAGTTTAGCCACGTAGGGCCATAAAAACACAAAAAGAGAGAAAAGAAAATAGAGATGAATTCCCTACACCAAAAGTTTTACTAAAGTTCTCCTCTCTATGTTAAAACCTCCTTAAATAACCCTAATTAGGGTTAGTTTTCACTTCATATGGATTCCCCAAGTGGTTTTGCACATAAAATATGCAAAATACCAAAAATACCAAGTTTCCGCACTTAGGAAATGAACTTAAGAAAACCTAAGTCGTGACTTGGAATCTGAAGTCTTGACTTGGAAGTTGTTGCCTCCAAATCCCTTGCTTTTTTGCTCAATTGCTTTTTCTTCTCCTTTTCAAATCTTCAAACACCAAAAATATCCTTGAACTAAAGTTATCCAAGATCATCAAATTAGCCTTGTTTTGTTCCTAACAACTTCATTTATGTCCTAAATCAAAATATAAGAATAACGAGTGTATTTAGGAATCAAATAAGTGTAAAGGAATAATTATTAAGGGAATAAAATATGATATTTTACATTCTCATCATTTTGCAACTATGATTCAAAGTTGAATAAATCATGGATAGGAGATAGAGTAATAGATTTATCTCTTGAGAACATAAGGGAGTGTGTGATTTTCCCTATAGTAGAAAGTGAAGAAAAGGATTAGCCTACCTCGAGAAAATAATTATTTTTAGAGTTGGTTTGAATAGAAATTGACGAAGAAGCAAAGAGTCTACATCCCAGCTTTTTGGATAAAAATATTAGAATGGCCCATATTTTGCTCATTAACAACATCTTTACAAAAATAGGAGATAGAGATAATATTTTTGAGAAAGATGCTAGAATGTTGTGGGCACTGAAAAATGGGAAGAACATAGACTTATCAAAGATAATCTCAGATCATTTGTTTTACGTTAAAAGCAATAAGAGATTTTCTCTTCCGTACGGAATGATTCTGACAAAATTTTTAAGAAGAGCAGGAGTAGATTTGACATCTGAAGATGGAGAAGAATTTAAAAATTCATATATGATGACTGAGTTAAACTTGAGGAAAATAGGTCTCAAAAAGGATCAAGCTATCCAAGCAAGCAAGATTTGAAGGTGGAACAACTAAAAGAAGAGAAACAAAATTACCTATTATAGCTGTGGAAATTAGAGAAGAAGTTATATCGGAGAATCTAGAACCAATTCCCACTAATAGAGTAGAGGAAATGAGAGTAGAACTGAGAGAAGAAGAAGAGGTTGCTGAAATGAGAGAGCTAGCAGCGAGCGTTGTTGTTGTGAGAAGAGAAACTATAAATGTAAGAGAAGATAATGACACAATCGATGAAGGTTAGACAATAGCAACACATGCAACCATTGCAGAAGTAGCAAGAGAAACAATAATAGAAGCAATAGCTCCTCCTTTTCCAAGAAAGCCTTCATTCTCCACTCATAGAAGTTTTGAGAATAACCTGAGAAATATTGAAGTTTTTATTTCAACTCTCAGTATCAAGATGGATTCAATATGTCTAAAGCTAGATACTTTGACCTATTTGGTTAAGTCCATCAAACATGAATTGAAGCTTGTTCAATTCTCTTCTCCATTACCACCTCTCCATGATATCAAACCTTCTTCACCCTTGAGATCCCCTCAGTCTCATCATTCACATCAATCTCATCATTCCTCACCCATGTTTCCAGTTCATGAGTATAGCCTACTTCACCCATCAGGTCTATTCATCCCATAAATACTCCCTCCTCTCCTTATCTCACATCTCACATCTCACACTTCTCCCCTTATATTTTCTCCAATTATTATAGTTCTTCCATCTCAACTTTCCTCTCCTTAGGCCTTCTACTTCCACTTCATCTTCATCTGACTCAGTATCCCCTATCTCTAAGTCAACTATCCCACTCGTTGGAATTCTAACATCTATGAAGTCTACTCTCAAGAAATCTTCTCACTCCTCTCCACAGGAAACTCCCTCTCCTCAATTACAACTTCCTGCAACTACTACTCAAGTTGCATCACCTCCTTCTCCAAGTCCACAATGTACTACTCAATCCACTTCCTTCAATCCTACTCAGGCTCCACAACCATCTCTTTCTTCTTAACAGACAACACCTCCTCACCCTCCACAAAAACCTCTAATGCATTCTCCTCAAGAACTTCTAAAAGTCTCTGAACTTCTTGTGTGTTTTACTCCAATATCCCTAGTCCCCATTAACATTAAAGGAGTACAAGTGGAGTGGCTTATGTTCCTACTAAGGAACGTAAGTCAGACATAAACCCCACTATAATATCACTCAAGACAACATATAAAATTTAGCATCCCAAACGTCCCAAATTGACACCTTCAACTACTAGGAATCCAGGGAAAGGAATAAAAATGACTCTCCAGGAAGTTGAACATAGGTAGTTGATAAATCAAATGGCTACCTAAATTCTTGAATCCCAAAACAAGTTGTTCACTCTCCCTAATCTTCCTTTCTTAGATTTTGAAGATCAGTATTACCTCAACAGTATTACAATAATGAAAGGTCCAAACAAGAACTTCAAACCCAAACCACTCCCAGATGGTGATGGGACCATAGATAAAATACTGAGTGATTACATCCCTCCCACTTCATCCATCTCACCTACTCCATGGCCACAAAATCCTTCACTTGAAATTGCGTCAGGACCAACGGATGAAAGGATTTCTTTTTATGCTATTACTAACACATCTGATCCTAACTTCATTTATCTTCCAGAAGATATGTATCTACAGTGTAGGAAGATGCACCTTGATGCATATATCTTGGCTTCCTCCTCATTTTTCAGAGTTTGCAGATCCTTTCTATAGAGAAAAACTCAACATTGTTGTTTGTCCTGAAAGAACTACAAAAGGCAAAATCCATAGTCTCCACATCTCACTTCCAAACATCAATTGCTCCTTCCTTCATTTCCACCCCTCAGCTTCCACCATCCAAACCTCCTTATCCCAAACCCAAAGTTTCAGTTTCTAAGCCCAAACTCCCCCCAAAAAATAAAACATTAGTTTCTAAATGTTCTTTTACTACCATACCCCCTTCTTCTACTCCTCATTTTCCTCCATCCAAATCTTCTCCTTCTAGAAACAAAGTTTCAGTTTTTAAACATTCTTCTACTACCATATCCCATTCTTCTATCCCTCAGCTTCTTCAATCCAAAACTCCTCCTGTAGAAACAAAGTTCCAGTTTCTAAGCCCAAACCGCCATTTAGCAAAACCAGAACACCTTCATGCAAACTACTTCCTCCTCCTCCCATCTACTTAGACTAAGAGGAATATGCTCACAGATTTAAAGCAAATAACAAAGCTTATCAAGCTGGGCATCTCCTTGCCTATCTTGAGAAGCTTAGACCTAAATACTTGGCTCATCTAAAAATTATGCCTCCTCTCATCCCTCCAATAGCAGTAATAGTTGCATCGACATAGGCTCAATCGATTCTAGGAACAATGGTCATAATAGAAACAGGTCCTCAAGTATCTTTTAAGAGACCAATGATAAATGAATCCAACAAACAAGAGCCAAGATCCAAGAGATAAACTACTACACATCTCTTTTTGCCACAAAGAAGTTAACTGTAATTTTGATATGTACTCATTGAATCTTATACTTATACTATGTACATCTCTTTAAGAAGTTATTATTATTTTGATTTGTTAAGTGGGAATCTTAGACCATGTTTCAGATTTTATTGCTTTTTGATTTCATGTGCCTACTTTATCTCCATGTGCTAGCAGACTCATTAACTCAAAATCCAAGCAAGCAAAGGTAGATGAGATGCTTCTAGACAACATAATCTTAGTGTCTGGGAATGGTTCATCCAAGTCTGGGATTAAAAATTCAGCCTTAGATTAATGGTTCAGTGCATGATAGTGTACCTCCATGTCTAGGAATGGTTAATCCAAGTTCAGGTTTCATATATCATGTCTAAACTTGGATGAATGATTCAACGCCCAAGTCTGGGGTTCATATCCCATGTTCGAGATTGAAAATCTAGACTTGGATGAACAGTTCATCCAAGTCTAGATTTATAATCCCATACATAGGATTTGAACCCCAAACTTGGATGAATGGTTCTCGGACATGGGTAAGGATACTATTGCACACTGAACGGTTCATCCAAGTGCAAATTTTTAATCCCAGATATGAAATATGAACCCCAAACTTGGATGAACCATTCCCAGACTTGGAATTCTGGCATCTTGACTCCTCTCCTCAATAGTGTTCAAAATGGAATGAAGTCATTCCTTTTAGACGTACCTTATTTCTAGACTTAAGAGTAACAATTTTTGGCATATTTTGTTCATGAATTTTTCATATGCAATGCTAGTTAGGAGTCTCATTCAATGTGACTTTTCGAAGGCCTATTGGAAGGCTTGAGATTCTTCATTTTTGAAGAAATACATGCATACTTATTAAGGTGGAGAAGAGTGCATTTCGAGGCTGGAATTAATTTATGCATTAATTCGGGCACAAGTTAGACCCCATCATCCCAACCTTTCTTCTCCAAGTCTAGAACTTCCCACACCTTCTTTCATTCTGTCCATTGCTACTAATGGACAACGGGAAGCCAAATGTTTGGTGGGGGTCATGGAATATGACTCTAGAGGAGAGGGCCTTACATGGAATTGAAGAACTATTAAGAGAGATACAAATGTTGTAGACTTCGCTGTGAGGATTGCAACTCATTGAGCAAGACACGATTCTTTCATGGGCAGAGCACTTTTCCAAAGTAAATTGTGAATGTCAATGGTTGCAAGTTGAGATCGATAATGCTACAAGAATGGCTGTGTACCCAACATTCTACACCAGACAAAATTTTTTGCTCTAGTCACCATGAGATTAGATGGCTCCTTCAAGAGTTGGAGATGATGTACACATGATTAGATACTAGTTCCCTCCATCGTGCTCTTGGTTGTTAGCCTACTCTTTGAGCTCCTTTTCGTTGGCCCGATCATAAATTTGACATGCATAATCAACCCTATTTGTTTTAATTTTGACATGTAATAGATGATCTATATAAACTAACATATTAATATATTAGTAATTATCTTGCTGGAATATTAATGCATTTTGTATATCCAAAGTTTTTTCTTAGGTCTTTGGTGATGTTCATGCATAACCATTTAAAAGCTAGAATGGCATGAATATTCCATCATAGTTTACAATCGTCACATTGTATAGGAGTGTCGATTAGGTTTTAGGAACTTATTAACATATACCTATTTATTATTGTTGGGTGAAACTAACTTGAATTGATATCCATTCCATAAGAGATTTTATTTAATAGCTCAAACAACATTTGAACCATCTTATGCCTCATCTTCCTCAATGTGGAAAACTGTTCTATTGTGAAGTTGTCTAGCTCTTCAAGTAACGTTCCTTGGAATAGATTATTCACAACAACAAAATATTACATTAGTGGTCTAGAGTATGAGGTATCCCAATTGAAAGGTGGACTTATGGATATATAGTAATATCAGTGGGAAATGATGCTAGCTTTGGCACAACCATATGTTGTCCCAAACCAAGATCGGGTTCAGCTGGGAAGAGAACTTAAAGGATGGCAAGAGATGATTCGCCACCTTTCTTAGAAATGGCCTAGACTAACACCTGACCTAGAAGGACTATATGAAACATTGTTGCGAATGGAGGTTGTATACCCTTCGATAGATTTTTCAAAGCTTCAAAGTGTTGTAGAAAATCATGAAGACTCTAACTCATCTTTGAGTTAGTGAAGGATGTGAAAAATGACCTTATGTATTTTTTGTTGTTATTTTTGTATATATTTTGATCTTTTGTACCGCCCCTCCTTCCTGGAGCGTTACTAGTGGTAAATTCAGAGGAAATTCTGACAGAGTCTCCCCTAATTTACCACCAT
>JAYJMB010000676.1:0-17691 GCA_036873735.1 Pouteria campechiana | reverse complement strand
TATATTTAGGAATCAAATAGGTGCAAAAGATGAAGTATTAGGAGAATAAAATATGACATTTTGCATTCTCATCATTGGGTTACTAAATTTTCACTGTCACTGGTGCTTTAGTGCCCATTTGGGCTCTCAAGTGCCTGATCCCCTGCCCCTACCTTCATACACCAGCACTTAGGTGCCCAATTGGGTGCTTGCAGCCTACCCAAAATAGTTTATCTGTTTTGGACATAACTCCCTCATATGATGTTAGAATTATGCAATTCTTGATTCATTAGAAAGATAATTTACTTTTCTACAACTTTTATGTTCATATTTTTTTGAATAAAATCTCAAAATATGAGTAATTTAGCCTCAAAATGACAGCTTGTGTTTCAACCCAATTTACAGCTCTATAGACGACTGTAGTATTTTAGCTCTAACTTCCTCGTATGATGTCCAATCTATATGATTCATGATTCATTAATTGGGAAATTTCAAGGGCTATGAATTTCATGTTGAATACAGTTTCTTAATCATTCATCTTATATGCCAAAATTTATGTACAAGTGAGCCTAGAGTGTTTCCACTTCATTTTCTCATACACTAAGCTCAAATTACACTTTATCTTCAAAATTTTCTTCTCATGCACTTAAATACCAAGTTTAATAACTTAAAAATTTTTAAATCAGTCCATATTTATCATGCCCTTATCAATATTTCCCAACACTTCCTTATTTTAATGATGCAGGCGTTACAATTGCCTTAAAATTCCACCAGGTAGAGTAGTAGAAAAATTGGGCATAAAACACGGACAGCTCTAGCACAGCGGCTTGGGTTTTGCTCAACACCCTATTTACCTTGAAAAACCCTTCATGATGTGGCTTGGACATTCTAAGTCGCGGCATGGAAGTTGTTGCCTTAATAGAATGGTAGTTCAGATTTCTAGGCCGCTGCTTGAAAGTTCTTGCCTTCAAAATCCTTGCTTTGTTACTCCATTACTTTATTGCTCTATTGCTAGCCTTCTTCTTTTCCATTCTTCAAACACATAGAAACTTCAATAAATAAATATGAAATTCATCTAAAAGAAATAAGAATTTACAAATAATTAAGCTTAAACATATATAATGTGAGTGAATGAAATTCGCTCATCAAATACCCCCAAACTTACTCATTTGTTCGTCTTTGAGTACAATAAAGACAAAAACTCACAAAGGACACAATGAACATAGATCTAGGTCATTAATCAAAAACCTCAATAAAATAATCATAGTTAAGATGAAATTTATCAAGATATCACATGTATCTTTTAATTTTCAACCTAAGCCTTTTCCCTTCACCTTAGGTAGGTTCCATGTGCATGTGCAAGAATTATAGCCACTTCAGTCTACATTTTTCACACTTAAATTCATTCAAGCAACTAAGTAATAGATATTCAATACAACCCTTAGAATTCTAAAATTAAACCAAAGAGACTAATTTAGATGAGCATTTGTTTTTTTTATGGGCTCTATTACTATCACATTCCTCATATATATATATATATATTATCTTTTTTTCCTGAATGTGATCTCCCTTATTCCTTAGTCTATATTACTACTAGACCCCCCAAACTTGTTTTCTTTCCCATTCATAGAGATGTTATCCCCCCTATAAAAGGGAGTTTTTACTCTTATTTTTCATTTATCTCATCTAATGCTTGTCTCGACATAGTTACAGTGATTTTAGAATTCAAATTGAATAATGCATACTTAGTCTCCTAAACTTATGCTAAGTATTCAAAGATTTTAATAGAAATGGCTAAGTTAATGTGATCAATGTCTATAAGTAATCTATAGCAAATTAGACAAAGGATCAAGTTAAGCATGCAGACAGTAGTGAATTTTATCATTTTCAACTTAACTATTGTCAAATGTCACATACATGTTATTAGTTTTGTATGATGACCTTGTTCAATGCTCAAAACACACAAAAACATAAACATAAAAAAATATAACACTAAACCTAGAGATTTAAATATAACATAACTAGGTAGACACACATCACACAAACTTGATAAACTAACTAAACACACAACACAAAAACTAGATAAACTACACAAACCAAACACCCCCAAACTTAAAGGGAACATTTTCCTCAATGTATAATGAAGGAAATGAAATATAGACTTCCTTAAAATAGTTGAGTTTACTCATTATACTTACAATCCAATTCTTCCATAGGTGGAGAGACTGGTAAATAAGTTGGTGGAGTAGGAAAAACTAAAGAGCTGGAACCTTGTAACATACTGTAGTTTTGAAACATGGCATTCAATCTGTTGGTGTAGTCCACAAAGAATTGGTATTGTTTCCACTGCTCCCTTAGCCTTTCCTTATCCTGACATTCAGTGTAATCCCATAGTTCTCTAATCTATTCGTGTAAATCAAATAATCTTAGCTCAGAAATGGGAGGTTGTATGGAAGGTTGTTGTTGAGAAGAGCTCGAGGCATCAGGTACCCTTGAAGCCTCCTCCCGACCACTTTGTTTCTTGAATGAGTGGAGCAATAGCATGAGTGATGGGAGATAATGGGCGTTCAAGCTCCTCAGAAATAGCAATAGGAATACTAGCTTGGAGAAATGACCCATAGATCAAAGAAAGATGCCTCAAGACACCAGTCATCTTGCCTATGAATAGCGAAACTATGGATCTTTCAATTACACATCCCACTTCAATAGACAGTTCAGTCTGGATGACATAATTGAGAAGTGCTCTCTCCTTGGTAACTTCATATACATAATTGGTTGAAAGCAATTTTGCAGAGGTAAAGTAGTGTCATGCTCTACTTTTTGGTTTAAGCTACCCCGTGGAAAGCCGTTCACTCTATCATTCTTAACTTTCCATTTAGTCCCTAATTTGGCAAGTAAAATAAGGATAGCCTCAAGATTAGGCCCTGACTCTAACCAAGCTAAAAATTCATCCTTCTCGATATCTTCTAATCCATAGATTTGATTAATGGAGGAGTGATCATTAGGCACCATCTTTCCTCATACTAGTGCCTTTAATTACATCGAATCTGCCTTATGTTACTCCCGAGCATTCGCATAAAATTCCCAAATCACTAGCACTAGTGCAGCATTTGGTTGTGCTACTAATCATTCTTAACCTCAATGGTCAATCATCTCTTGAATGCTATCAGACAAAGCTAAATTCCCTGCTCAGGGATGCAAGACCTATAGATAATAAAGCAGGTATAATCTCAGCTTCAGCCTCATTGAAAAATGTGGGCTCAATATGTTGTTCTGAAGTTCCACCTCTCATCCTGTTTGATGGATTAACAATTGTAACCTTTTTAGGAGGCATGATGAATTACAATCCAAGGGTAAGTGATTCCACTAATCAAATATTCAGAAACTGCTTCAAATCAAGCTTCACATAGTGAAAATACGACCTTGACCTCAATGAGTCTTTTCTACAAACACCTTGTAGGCACTTCATCTTCCATAGATTTTTCTCAATGTAAGTAACTTGATTCATGAAGCACTTCATGTATACATCATCCACCATTGCATATCTCATTCATTCCATCAGATTTTAACACCCTAATTAGTTTTGACAAAACATCAAACACATGCAATGCACATAAACCCACTACTCTCCATCACCACAATCACACTCCAAATAGTTGTAAATGCAATGACGAAGTATCAAATCAACAAGAGAAGATGAGGAAGAAGAAGAAACACCTGATTGCCGAACCTTGTTCTTCAATCCCCAAATCCACATTGTTCAGAGGAATATGAATAATTGCAAATGAGATGAGGTGACTAGGAGGAAACTAGATGTTAGAAGAAAGTGGTTGAGAGAGTGATAGAAACTTGAGAATGTGTGAGGTGAGGGGAGAAGGAAAGAAGATTTCTTGGCTTGAAAGAGGGTTTCTTGGCTTGAAGGGATGTGGCGAATAGAAGGGGAGAGTTGAAAGAAAAAGGAGAGAATAAGGTTTAGTCACTTCATGTGCACTTAATGCACACACAACAATGCACGTCGCGACTTGGAATCCCAAGTCACCACTTGGAAATATCTACCTGAGCACTTCATGCTACCACCATGTGTATGTTGCGGCTTGGAAATTTCAAGTCGTGGCTTGGCAATTTCTAACTGCACTTTTCAAACAATGCATCTTCACACTACCACTTGGAAAATGCAATCGCAGCTTGGAAGCTTCTGATTACCTTACGTCCAAGCTTTTTTGGGTTAATTGTCAAAGCACTAAAAAAAATTTTGATTGCAAGTTGTAGAATGCTTTTTCCAAGCTACATGACGCTGCAAGCCACAATGTCATCTCCTTTGGTTCCTTGCCTTGGAAGCTCATATGTTTAGCTCCCATTTCCCTCATTCATAAGTTTAACCTAACAATCATGGAACAACAATATACTAAGTATAACAAATAGAAAAATATCAATATAATCTAAAAACTTAAAAATCCAATCAAGTTTATTTAAACTAATAGAATTAACCTACTTTATTAATGCAAGAACATTACTTCATCTAGAAAATTGAAATAACTAAAAAATAAAATAGCTTGGGTTGCTTCCCAAGAAGTGCTTTATTTAACGTCTAAGTAAGACAAACTCCCTCTTTCTACTAATTTTCAATTTTTCATACTTCATTTAGTTGCATTGGCTCAACATCTCTATTGTATTTCTTAACTCAATGACCATTAACATTGAAAGTGCTCCAATCTTTCAGATTCTTCATTTCAGCCACTCCATGAGGAAACACTTGTGTGATAAGGAATGTACTAACCCAACGCAATTGTAGTTTTCCTAGAAACAAATGCAAAAATGATCCATAAAGCAGAATATCCATTCCAAGTTCAATGTGTCATTTTTGAATAAATTCATTGTGATATTTCTTGGTTGGCTCCATGTAAATCTTGACATTCTAATATGCTTCATTACTTAGCTCCTCAAGGTTGTGAAGCTAAAGTTTCCTCTACTTTCTTGCCTTTTC
Organism: Pouteria campechiana; assembly: GCA_036873735.1. NCBI lineage: Eukaryota > Viridiplantae > Streptophyta > Magnoliopsida > Ericales > Sapotaceae > Pouteria > Pouteria campechiana. Next base: position 12,728 of record JAYJMB010000676.1, on the reverse strand, counting down.
CATATCATAATTCGGATGTTTGATAACCCAGTATGCCTTGTGCTTCAATTCAAAAGGCAAATGGTAAGCTTCCCAAAGACAAGTTTATATGGACTCATTCCAATTGGAGTCTTTAAAGTTGTCCTGTATGCCCATAATACTTCGTTTAGCTTCATTGCCCAGTCTTTCCTTGAAGTGTTAACAGTCCTTTCAAGAATTGCTTTTATCTATCTTTTGCTGACTTCTACTTGCCTCGACGTTTGTGGATGATAAGGTGTTAAAACCTTATGAGTGATGTTCTATTTTTTCATTAAAGTTGCAAAAGCCTTATTGTAAAAATGAGTTCCCCTATCACTAATGATTGCTTTGGGAGTGTGAAACCTAGAAAAAATCTTATCTTTCAAAATTCTTAGCATAACATTAGCACCATTAGTCTTAATGGCCATAACTTCAATCCACTTGAACACATAATCCACAACAAGCAAAATATACAAGTTCCCATTGAATGGTGGAAATGGACCCATGAAATCAATGCCCCTCACATAAAAAAGTTCAATGATAAGTGGCATCTCATCCCTCCTTCCAATGTTCCCTATTCTCTAGCATTTGTCACACATTGCACAAAAGGCATGAGCATCCTTAAAAATAGTTGGCTAATAAAATCCAGATTGAAAAAAATGCCCTCCACAACTAAATGTGTGGCAATGTTTCAGAATACTTTGCTGCTCATCTTTTGGAATGCAATGCCTAATGATTTATCTTGGACTTATTTTGAACAAGACTGGGTCATCTCAGAAATAATGCCTCGCCATTGATAGTAACTTTAACCTTCCTTATGAATTCAATCGATGATTAAAAATTCATTTAACCAAGTAATTTACAATGTCAGCGTAACAAGATTCACTCCCCTTCACATAGTACAATTGCTCATTGGGAAAGATCTCATTGATAGGAATGTTTTCCTTTCCTCTTTCTTGCTCTAAATTGGTTCCTTCCACCAATCTAGATAGATGATTTGCTACAACATTCTCACAACCCTTCTTATCCTTGATTGTCAAATTGAACTCTTGCAACAACAAGATCCATCTGATCAACTTGAGCTTGGAATCCTTTTTTGCTAGTAAATATCTCAATGCCAGATGATCTAAATAAATGATTACCTTCAAACTAATCAAGTAATAATGAAATTTTTCTAAAGCAAATACAATTGCAAGCAATTCTTTTTCAGTGGTAGAGTAGTTCAATTATGCTTTATTTAAAGTCCTACTTGTATAATGTATAACATGAGTTAACTTATTTACTCTTTGTCCTTGGAAGCACCCACAACAAAGTCTAATGCATCAAAGATAAGTTCAAATGGAATGAACCAATTAGGAATTGTTAAAATCAAAGTTGATGTCAATTTCTCTTTCTAGGTATTAAAGGCCACAAGGCATCCTCATCAAAATAGAAAGTCGCATCATTAGCTAGTAGGTTATAGACCGATTAGAAATTTTTGAAAAATCCTTAATAAACCATCTGTAAAAGCCTACATAACTAAGAAAACTTCTAACTCCCTTGATTAAAATTGGGAAGGTAGCTTTGCAATCAATTCAATTTTTGCCTTATCGACTTCAATGCCTTTACTTGAAATAATATGTCCAAGCACAATTCCCTGCTTCACTAAAAAGCGGCACTTCTCCCAACTTACTATCAAGTTGATTTCCATACACCTTCTAGGCACCAATCCTAAGTTATGAAGGCAATCATCAAATAAGTCTCTAAAAATAGAAAAATCATCCATGAATACCTCAATAAACTTTTCAATCTATCAAAAAAGAAAAATACATACACTTATAAAAAGTTATAGGGGCATTGCACAAACTAAAGGGCATCCTCTGATAGGCAAATGTTCTAAATGGGTAGGTGAAAGTGGTCTTCTCCTAATCTTCTAGGGCAATTGGAACTTGGTTATAACCTTAAAAACCATCCAAAAAATAGTAGTAAGCATGGCTTGCTAATCTTTCAAGCATTTGATCAATAGAAGGAAGGGAAAAGTGATCCTTTCTTGTGGCCACATTGAGTTTCCTATAATCACTGCATATCTGCCACCCTACAGTCATTTACATTGGCACCAATTCATCATTGTCATTTTTAACAACAAAAATACCAGACTTCTTTGGCACCACATGCATTGGACTTACCCATTTACTATCAGAGATTTGATAGATAATACCTGCATACAATAATTTGATCATCTTTGCTTTCACAAGTTTCTTCATATGTGGGTTAAGTCTCCTCTAAGCTTCTCTAGAAGTTTTTGCATCATTTTCTAGCAAAATTTTATGGATGAACATAGTGAGGCTAATTCCCTTTATGCCTGTTAAGGTCTACCCTATAGTCCCTTTGTGCTCTCGCAACACATTTCTTAGCTTATGTTCTTCATCAATAGACAAGTCAGAAGAAATTATCATTGGAAAAATATTGTTTTCACTGAGAAATACATACTTTAATTTCTAAGGTAATTGCTTCAATTCCAGTTGGGGCGATGCAGTAGTCAATTATTCCACTTCTGAGTTCACATGTGACAACCCTTCATTGGAAACTTCCCCTTCTCTGATTTGTTTTGCTTTATTAAGTTTTGCTTTCAAATTCATCACTTCTTCATCTTCCTCCAATCCATTTGCAGTGAGCACCAATTCTAATTAATCTTTTGTCTCCTCCTACACAAAAGTTGATAAAATAAGTGAGTCCAATTTATCAACTTGAAAATATCTACTAGGATTTGAAGGTATTAATAAAGAATTATAAATAGAAAACTTTATAGTTTCATCTAACATAGTCATCTTCAACTTCCCATTCTACACACCTATGATTGTCTTGGTGGTTACCATGAATGGCTGTCTAGAAGAATAGGCACTTCTCTCTCTAGAATCATTTGCCTTTCTATGTTAAGCACAATAAAATCTGCAGGAATAATCAGCTTATCATTATGCACAAGAATGTCTTCTACAATGCCTCTTGGATATTTAACTGATCTGTCTGCAAGTTGTAGAGACATTGTCAAGGGTTTCAATTTTCCTAATCCAAGTTGTATATAAATAGAATAAGACATCAAATTAATGCTTACACTTAAGTCTAACATTGCCTTTACTTTGTTTGTCCCTCCAACAATGATTGAAATATTAAAACTACCTGGATCCTCGAGTTTTGGGGGAAGGAGTGTCTGGAAAACCACACTAGCTACCTCTAAAATTAGAACTTTCTCATGTGACTCATACTTATGCTTCTTTGTGTTTAGTTCCTTCAAGAATTTAGCATAACTAAGCATGTTCTTTATATCAAGCAAAGGCAAATTGATATTAACCTTGGAAAGGATATCATAAATGTCAAAAATTATTTATCAAATTTGCTCTAGTTTAGCCTTCCTAGAAAAGGGACAAGAGGATCATATGATGGAGGTGTTTTGTAGTTGCTAGGGGGGTTAACTACTGAAAACTTGCCTTCTTTGGATGCACTTCCTCCTCAGCCTTTTTCTTCCCCTTCTCTAATCTTATAGAAACAATTGAACTATTAGTTTCTTCCCAAAATTTATTATCAATTACCTTTCCACTCCTCAGTGTCATTATTACTTTTGCTTGCTCTGATTGGTTAGGCAACTTCCTAGGTGTGCGGTTTCGTATGGCTTCTGCAATTTGTCCTAATTGAGTTTCTATCTTTTTCATGCATGCCTCCATGTTATAGAATCTGGAATCAATGTTTTGGAATTTGGTTGCATTGTTCTATTTGTGTTGCTTGAATGAAACTCTATATGGTTTCTTGAAGCTTAGGCTTCTTCGGTTGTGGTTGAAATGAAGTTCCAGTTTGATTCTGACTTCTGTCATTATTCCAAGAGAAGTTAGGATGATTTCTCCAACTAGGATTGTAAGAGTTTGAGTAAGGGTCATTCTGTGGCCACTGGTTATAGAAATTCATTACATTAGCTTACTCAGCATCACCTATAAAATGTTCATCTGAAGGGAAAATATTAGGTGAGTGTCTTGAATTACCACAAAAAGAACAAACCTCTACTAGAGTAGGTTGTGGTTGTTTCAAGTGCACCATCATAGAGCACATTGCCTTCATCTACGTAGCCATCTTTGACATCTGCATTAATAGATTAGAGTTAGATTTCACTTCATAAAGTCCTCTAAATTTACCTCTTACACTCTTCTATTGAGAATTTGCTCCCAATATCTCATATAGTTCATAGGTTTCTTTCAGAGTCTTCTCTCCCATGGATCCACCAACAACATTGTCAACCACAATGGTTGTGTCAATCCATCGTAGAAAAACTGGCGAAATAATTCAAATGGATATCTATGATGAGGGCAGTGAATTAAAATTGCTTTAAACCTTTCCCATGCCTCATGGGGAGCTTCACCATCCAATTGAGAGAAAGTAGCTATTTTACTTCTCAATTTAGCAGTTTTAGCATGAGAGTAGAATTTACTAATGAAATTATTATAAACTACTCCCCATGTTTTCCATGAGCTAGAAGCTAATGTCATGAACCATGTCTTGGCTGCATCTTTTAGAGTGTATGGAAAATGTCTTATATGTAACTAATCTTCTATTAGCACCTGCAATGGAAATGTTTAGATGATTGCATAGAAATCACGCATGAATATAAGTGGACCCTCTGAAGCTATGCTATGAAAAGATGGAAGCATATTAAAATAAATATGCTTCAGTTCATAATTTCTAGCATCATCATCCAATACAATGCATGAAAGTGAAATCCCTAAGTTGGGCATGCAGACTATTTCATTAGTTATTGAGCTTGTTGAGCCATTTGTACTTCTTCTCCTTCACTTAAACTCTCTATTTCAATTTCCACTTTATTAGTACAATAATTCAACAAAAATAAAGTTGGAGTCAGAGATCTCCTTCTGTTCATTCACAATACTACAATGGGAAAAGGAAACAATAAAAAATATTCTTATATACAATTATACACAAAAATAAAAAGAATGATTGTAACTAATTTAATCAAATCAATTTGGAACCATTCCCTGACAACAATGACAAAAACTTGATGGCCAAATTATAATTCCTTGCAAGTGTATGGATGTATAGCAATATAGTGTGCAATGTAAGGGTCGATCCCACAGAGAATAACTAAATCGACTTAATTAATTTTAGTTAATGAACTATCTTAAGTTTAAAAAGAATGCATTTATAACTAAATGAATATGGAGTAATGATTGGTAGAATTTTAGAAACTTAATAGAATGCAGGGAAATCAATGACTAATAACAATGTAGAGAGAAAGATGTGAAGGTCTAGGGATCCGATTGTACTACTAAATGATACCCCTTTGCTAGTGAAATGTTGGATTCAATGCTTCACTTGGGTTCATTCTTTCAAATAGATAATCATTACCATTAGGTGTGCAGAGTCAAATCAAGTGTTTTCGCTTGTTCTAATTACCTATGTTGTGTAGCATAATTGAGGTGAAAACCCATTAAGCTCAAGAACACTATGAACCAAAATAAGATGATTTAGCATATGGTGTCTACCTTAACAATCTATCTTTTTCATTCAATAGAGCTCATCGTTTAGCATAAGTTGTCTACCTTAACCATGCTTAGATAATCAATCTAACTCATAATATTAGTGATCAAGCAATAAAATGAATTGAATTTTTGCAAAAAACATAATGAATAAAACAAGATCATATAGTCATTAATAACCAATAATCCATATAACAAAGAGTATCAAAAGGGTTACATCTTCACCCTAAAAAAAGAGAATTATTTCATAAGATAAATCAAAACAACTCCCTTAGATAGTATCATTACAAATGAATAATATGCTCTCTTCTTCTTGCTGACTTTCAATCTCCTTCTTTTATCCTTCAGAAAAACAATGCTAAGTCCCTCAGAACTTTCTCTAAAAATCCTAAAAACAAAAGAGAAAAAGATTCCCCGAAACTTCCTATCTCATTGCCTTAAAAACACACTAGGCAACGCAGTAGAAAAACCGGGCATAAAACATGGATGGCACCAGCGCTAGCATCACTGCTTGGACATTCTAAGTCATGGCTTTGAAGTTCCTGCCTTCATAGAATGGTAGTTTGGATTTCCAAGTCACAATGTGGAAGTTGCTACCTCCAAAATCTTTGCTTTGTTGCTCCATTGCTAGCCTTCTTTTCCAATCTTCAAACACCTAGAAACTTCAATAGATAAACATGAAATTCATTTAAAAGAAACAAGGATTTGAAAATAATTAAGTTTAAATATATATAATGTAAGTAAATAAAATTCACTCATCATTTCCCTTGATTATATTATATCTGGTTATATATTTTGATGAGTAAATGAATAGTGGATGAAGGGATCATGAGTATTCCCTGATATGTGTATGGATGGAGAGTGTGAATATCCCAAAAGTAGGTCATTACGACATTATTTAATGGAAAGAAAAAGGATTCCATATGTGTATGCATGGATTATTTTACACTTGTATGGCATGGCTATAATATGTTGTGTCCAAATGGCACCATTATGATATGAAGTGCCTGCATAACATTGTTATGATATGAGATGGTCAGAGTGGCCTAGACTTGTTACATTGTACCTAGATGACATGGTTATGATATTATACATCTGAATGGCATGGAATGTATTATTATATATATATATATATATATTAATTTATAGTTAAGTGTGAAATATGCTACTTTTGGATTAATTATTATTGTCTATTTAGCCTACTTACTGAGTTTGCTTGGACTCACACCTTCTTATTATTTGTTTTAGTTGACAGGTCAAGCATTGGAGGCCAAATGAAGGTTGGTGCTTGTAATCCAGAATTGAAGATACTATTTATGTTGTATGTATAAGTGTGTAGAATTATTTAAAATTATAATAATTTAAGTATGGATGTCTTGTAGGTATGTATAAAGATGTAATTGTATTGGCATGTCATAATGATGTTATGGTGGATTTGTACTATTCTAGTTTTATTTATTGCCATCACGGTGTGACTCAAGTTCTTAGCAGATGTGGGTAAGTTGGGCTAGTTTTATGCTTTATGATTTATTTTAAAAGTATTGAAATTTCCATTATATAGATAATTAAGAATTGCATAGGTTTATATCCACATAATTCAAGGTAGACAGCCAGATTTTGGCAGAATTTTTCCTTAGAAATGGGAAAAGTATAGGCTAATGGGAAAATGCATAGGCCCCTAGATGGGACGTGACATATATCCTCCACATTTATTGTACTTTGGCAAGTTTCTTCTTCTTTCTCTCTTCTTCTTTTCATCATTTCTAGGTTGTCTTCTTGAGGCAGTTGTTTTGTTGCTTTTCACAAACTTTCTAAATTTTCTAGCAAGCATGGCGACTTCATCTTCTAATTGAGAAGTTAATTTGCTACTGCTCTCCTTCATTGCTTTTAGAGTCATGGTTTTTCTTTGTTTGATGGGTACCTCTTTTTCACTTTTAGCTAGTTCATGGGACATAAGCAGACTGATTAAATCATTGACCTTTAGTGTATTAAGGTCCTTTACTTCTTCAATCACTATAATCTTTTGGTTCCATGATTCCGGAAGTGCTATTAGCATCTTCATAACCTATTCAGCGTTAGAAATTTCTCTCCAAACCTTTGAGAGCATTAATTATTTTAAAAAATCTAGTATTCATTTTGGAGATAATTTCTCCTTCTTTCGTTTTGGAGATAATTCCTCCTTCTTTCATTTTGAAATTTTCTAACTATCCTATAAGTATGTTCCTCTTAGTTCCCTTAACTTGAGAGGAACCTTCACATATAGACACTAACTTATCCCATATTCCTTTAGCTGGGGTAAACAATGAGACTCTATCAAATTCAATTGCCGACAAGGCACAAATAATGTGTTCATCACCTTTGCATTCTTTTGGACATTGGTTGTGTCATCATTGGTCCAAGCTCCAATTTCAACTGTTAAGAGAGTTATTCCCACTCTATGGCTTTCCATGATTCCATATCACTAGCCATTATGAACTATTTTATCCTCAATTTCCAACAGGCAAAATTTACTCCATCAAATAGGGGTGGTTGTGTTGAGGATTACCCCTCAGCAAATACATGAGAAGAGGATGATGGGTTTGCCATTAAATCTCGATAAATATTTTTATAGCTTGCTTTGATACCACTTTTTGGTCCCTTTGGCAAGACACAACTATCACACCTTGCCTTTTGAAGCGTGACCTTGGCCATTACCCTTTATTGTCACTACAAGTTCCTCACTTATAGGATGAAGGGTGCTTGGATCCCATTCTAGCACACCTTGCCCTGAGGACTATATACTTCACTATTTCCCCTAAAAATCCCCAAATTAAGGGAATAGTCTACCAAAAGTTTAGTAGGGTATGCCCTATATTATCAATATTTAAAACTTGATATACAATCATTCAAACTCATAATTTCTAAATATCAATGTTCATAATTTTGTATCATAAATAAAATTATAATTTCAATAATTATAAATCAAACCATAAACAACTCACTAGGCCAACCTACCCACATCCCAGAACCTATTCTGCCCCATGATGACAATAACCTGACCTGATCCAATATACATGATATGTATATTTTTCTACTATTATGACATGCAACTTTATACATAATTGACAATTTAATACAATTATACATCACTTGAGATCTTTGAATACAAATATACTATGACATATGAATTTCTACTAAAAATTATTCTATCATAACAATAAAGTCTTCAACATTTTCTCACCAGTCCCAAGCCTCGGTTGGGATTTTATACTTGACTAACCAACTAAAAAGTTAAACAAGAAGGCATGAGTCTGGGTAACTCAATAAATAGGCACAAATAATAAAATTAATAATCAATTCACAATGGTTTATTCTATCTAGAACATGAACAAGCAATCACATCCACAATACATAACTATGAGGCTCGATCATCAAATCTAATAACATTCAAACTCAATTATGTTACAATGATTACAATCCTCATTGTTTTGAACATGTAATCATGTCAATGACAAGAACTCATGTTCATCTATTTATACCGGATAGGTAGTCACTATCATTCCCATCCAATTAACCACTCTCATATTGAATCAATCTTCAAATTAATCATACAACAAAGGGATATTTTCTATCCCTCATATTAGACATTTATTCTGAACCAAAACATCAATTATTCCCATCATAGCAAATCAAATAATATCAATCTTAACAAATATCAGATATCTATTATCCCCAACCAAAACATACAAGCCTTGATTCAAATCAATGGGATATTCATTATCCCTAACCAATCATACATTTAAACAAAATAGGGGGTGCCTACTTACCTTGAATGAATCATTATACACTCTTCTAGTTCCATGCCTTTTCATCATTCTCAGATCATCCTTTATAGAGAAATAATCTCATTCATTTACAAGATAACTTTAATTAATTCATAGTAAGCACAAAATTATGCTTTTTAGATCCTATTAGTTAACCCTTTAATAAGTCTATAAACCTTTCAAGCACATATGTCACTTTAATATTTATCACAAGTTCATCTAACTTATGTTCTTCTTTTATCATTTCCTACTAATGTATTTCATGTATACACAAACCACAACTTAATTTATAGCCAGTAATTTCTTATCAAAATCATTGATAATCTATCTTATTCATTAGGGTTTCAAGGTGCTTTTGTTTTTAACAATAAATCCTCATCATATAACTTGATTCATAATTAAACAACTTTAAAAACATTCAATTAAGCTGCGACTATAACTAATTAATTCTCACATAACTTAAACACAAAAATCTTCTTTAATCCCTAATTAGGGAATAATCACATAATCAAGTTCACGGGTCTAATTTACTCCATACAAGTTCTAAAACATTCTAATCATGTAATTAATTATTTACCTAATGATTAATACAACATAAATCATAAAACACCCAAATTTCACTATCCATAAAAACCCTAATTCAATAAAATTCAAAATTTCTCATGCCAAATCACAATAATCATTATATTAACTCATCCCCTCGTGAATTTATAACCATATTCATCATTTTAAGCCTCAAAATCCACTTTTTACACATTGGTTCCAAACCCTAGAAATCAAATTAGGGAATTCGATTGGATGATTGAGTTTATCTCTACTTACAAGCATAGCCGTCATCCACAAATGAAGGATTAAGCTCCAAACTCCACGTTGCTCCTTCCATTTAGTGGAAATTAGATGTTTCTTCCATTTTCTTTCATTTTTCATGATTCGAATAGGGAAAATTGGGTTTAAACATAAGACAACTTGATTACCTAGCTGGGCAAGATGATTTCCTAGCTAAAATGGCAAGAGATTAAGTATTACTAGGCTAGGGCAAAAAAGGGGGAAGGAAAAATAGAACAAAATAAGGTGAAAATAGGACAGAAATGCCCAAAAAAGTCAGTCATCCAACTTACATCACTGACCAGTGCTATGGTGCCGACCCCGCTATTGCCACCTCTAACTTCAAAGTCAACCAACGTCGCGGTGCCACTTTACTAGCTCCCAATTTTAGTGGATTTTTCATCCACTTTTTCATCCTACTTTCTCATATATTTTCGCCATAATATTTTTAATAAAATCCAAACATTAAGGGACATATTTAATCCTCATTTTATATGTCATATAAATGCATAAAATGTTTTCATCATATAAATATAGATAAGATCCAAATATACCTCATACTCAATTTCACAATTCATTCTCATACATAATAGAGCAAAATTTTCTACTAAAAATAATTACAATGTATTCTAATACATCATTACCAAAAAATTAACACCCTAGGTGTTATAACAACCCAAGAGGGGAAGGATGATTTGGGTTAATAAAAATCTGTGAGAACCTCTTTTAATGATTAAAACCCTCTTTGTAGTTCAAAGAAGAAGATGTTGAGTCTAAGCACTCTATTAAGCTTGATTTTCATGATGAATATAATTAAATAACTAAGCTTTGATTATGAACAAAAAATGGGTGAATAATTAAGGAACTAACAATTTACTTTTCAAGTGATGCAGCGTTTATATGTCAAAATAGATTAAGGAGAGTAACTGCTAACAACAAATGAGATTAATTTGATAAAATGAATTAAGATGAGTAACTATTAAGTTTAAAGTGTATCATTTTAAGACTCCACAAGAAGAAATTTAGAGAATGCTCAAGTAAAAAATCACTTAGAAGTAGTTTAGAAGTATTTAGAAATACTTTAGAGACAAATTAGAACCCTTTAGAGATAAGGCACGAAGCTTAGAAGTTCAGAAGTATTCAGAATACAACCTCTTTAGAAATAAGTCAGAACCTTTTTTAGAGACAAAGAGAAATCCTCAGAATTAACTCCAAAGTAGTCTCACACTTCATAAATAGTTTAGAAGCATTCCTTAGTCTCCATAAACATGTAAGAAGTAAAATGCTCTACTCCAAAGCTTTTGTACTCAGAAGCTCATCAGAAAGAACTTCAGAAATACTTCCAAGGCTCAAAGATGTTTTAGAAGTGAAATAATCATGGTACAAGATAATTTTAGAAGAAATATCTACACTTAGAACCTACAAAATAAGTTTAGAAGAAATTTCTATACTCAGAACCTTATCAGAAGCAATACAGAATGTCGACTTTGCACTCAAAAGTTCTTTAGAAGAAACTCAGAAGCTCTTCAAAGACATCTTCAAAAAGCCAACACTTAAGAAGTATATCAAAAATAGAATTCAAATTTCAAATATACTTCAGAAGTTTTTTAGAAGCTAAAATATGACTGTTGACAATGTTAGAAACCAAGATTAGCCTTTAGAAGATTTGTGAGTGTTCAGCCAAGAATAATTCCAATTTTATCTTGACTCAAAAATTCTAAAGAGGTGGTTGAGAAACTCTAATAGAAGGTGGATCTAAAGGTAACTAACAATAAGATAATGTCAGAACTTCTGAAGACTTATCTTAGAAGTTTTGAAGCTAGACAACATGTAAAAAAAGCAGACTCAAAAGCCGAGGCAGGAAGTGATCCTTCTTAACAAATCTACCAAATGCTTGAAAATTTATAAAAGTTGCAACGAATATAATCTCCTTCATAACTTATAAAAGAATGATTAAAGAAACACACAAAACATCAAAAAAATGTAGAGAAAAATGAAATTTCTGACTCAAGCATTTACAAGAGCATTCAACATCTTCTTCCATTGTTTAACTCCAACTACTTCAACATTGTCAAAGCATTCAAAGTCAAGTCTGCTTCACTTTCAAGGAGTTTGGTACATACATTCTTATTACTTAATTTGTTTATTTATTTAAGCTTTTAATTTTTGTACAAATTTGCCTAAGTAAGAAGCAGTAATTTATATATTTCTTTTTAGTATCTGCTAAAACAAGCAGGATTCTTGTTTTTTATGTATTGTGAAAAGCAAGTAGAAGGACTTGCTAAAAGTGTATGAGTTTGTTGGTGAAGTGTGAAAACCAGCGAGTTAGTTGATGAGCTTAGAAAACTAATGTAGATTTGAATGGGTTGATCAAAGTGTTATTGAACCTGAAATTAATAAAGGAGACTGACTTAGAAAAGTGGAATAGGAACCTAGGAAGGTTCAAACCATTATAAAATCTTATCCACTTGTGGTGTGAAATTTACTTCCTTTTATTTTAAGCACACTTCTCAAGCTATTGGCCAAATTTTTTGAAAGCTCAATCCCCCCCCCCTCCCCCCTCTTGAGCTACCATTTAGCAACGGAC